>CM026214.1:1209394-1253920 GCA_014839995.1 Xenentodon cancila | reverse complement strand
CTGATATACATATATTATACTTATACTTATATCTGATATACATATATTACTATATACTTATATACTGATATACTTATTATTACTTATCTACTGATATACTTATATACTTATATATACTGATATACAATTATACTATATACTATTATATACTGATATACTTATACTTATATACTGATTATACTTATATACTTATATACTGATATACTTATACTTATATACTGATATACTTATATACTTATATACTGATATACTTATATACTGATTATACTGATAACTTATATACTGATATACATATATACTTTTATACTTATATACTTATATACTATACATAATACTTTATACTTATATACTGATATACTTATATACTTATATACTGATATACTTATATACTTATATACTGCATTTAGAAGTGGACATCCATGTGGAAGGATCCTGATGATCCACCGTGGCCCCTTCAGCTGATTCCCACCAGAGGAGCTGTAAGGAGCTGATGGACAACATCTGCAGTGAGACCCCGTCACAAACACCATACTTTTGCACGATTAGAAATAACCACTGCAGTTAGCCAAAAATCAGGCAGCACAAGCTTAAGCTTCATCCTCAGCAGCGTGATGTCGCCATTCAGGCGGTGGTTCCTCGGACTTTTCTTCGTCAAAGACTACACAGTTCTTCCTGCATGCCATACAAATAAATATAAATTGAAGCAGTTCATCTACTGACCACTAGGGTCCTGATCTAGACCTGCAGTTCCTCATTCGGTCAGTACAATTAATGGCTCATTAAACCTCGTTAAAATATGACTGACTATGTTGTGTTAGGTCTTTATTCACAGATTAAGTTGATCAACAAAAGACCACGTACCAAATTATACGTAAATTTGTTGCTTGATGTAATTTTATCTGACCCTAGTGGTCGGTAGAGGAACAGCAGGTCCGGATCCACACCCTAGTGGTCGGTAGAGGAACAGCGGGTCCGGATCCACACCCTAGTGGTCGGTAGAGGAACAGCGGGTCCGGATCCACACCCTAGTGGTCGGTAGAGGAACAGCGGGTCCGGATCCAGACCCTAGTGGTCGGTAGAGGAACAGCGGGTCCGGATCCAGACCCTAGTGGTCGGTAGAGGGACTGCAGGTCCGGATCCAGACCCTAGTGGTCGGTAGAGGAACTGCAGGTCCGGATCCAGACCCTAGTGGTCGGTAGAGGAACAGCAGGTCCGGATCCAGACCCTAGTGGTCGGTAGAGGAACTGCAGGTCCGGATCCAGACCCTAGTGGTCGGTAGAGGAACAACAGGTCCGGATCCAGACCCTAGTGGTCGGTAGAGGAACAGCGGGTCCGGATCCAGACCCTAGTGGTCGGTAGAGGAACAGCGGGTCCGGATCCAGACCCTAGTGGTCGGTAGAGGAACTGCAAGTCCGGATCCAGACCCTAGTGGTCGGTAGAGGAACAGCGGGTCCGGATCCAGACCCTAGTGGTCGGTAGAGGAACAACAGGTCCGGATCCACACCCTAGTGGTCGGTAGAGGAACTGCAAGTCCGGATCCAGACCCTAGTGGTCGGTAGAGGAACAGCGGGTCCGGATCCAGACCCTAGTGGTCGGTAGAGGAACTGCAAGTCCGGATCCAGACCCTAGTGGTCGGTAGAGGAACTGCATGTCCGGATCCAGACCCTAGTGGTCGGTAGAGGAACAGCAGGTCCGGATCCAGTCCCTAGTGGTCGGTAGCCAAATCAGAAGTCAGTCAAAAACCAACCCAAAAGCAGATAAGTATCTGGACTCCTGGTCTCAGCAAAAGCAAATCTACATCAGGGCAGTGCCAAACGGTCCCAGATTCTGGATTGTTCTGGCTGCAGGGCTCCGTCAGAAAACAGCGCCCAGTTCTGCACGTTCAGTTTTACCTGTTCCTCCAGTCCTGCAGAGGTAAGAAAAAACGAACAAAAAAGATGACTGATCAGTGCAGTCCCAAAAAATAGTCTGGCGCCGTTAGAGATGGAGGCAGGAATCCGTCCGTTATTAAAAATGGAAGCGTAAAAAACGTAGCTGGAGTTCAACAGTGGAGAGAGAGAAAGATCTCAAGTATGAAACCACATGAAACAACATGAAGTTCTCAAAACTGCATCTGACAAACCAGCAGACTTCTGCAACAACGTCCTCTGGACAGATGAGACCAACGTGGAGATGTTGGTCTTCATGTCCAGAACCATGTTTGGAGAACACCAGCAGAAACACCTCAGACCCACTGTGAAGCACGGCGGTGGAGGCATGGTGGTCTGGACCGTGAACTCCTGCTGCTGAAGGCGGATCTACAGGTTGTTGACTCATGGCTGTACTTGGTTTTGTGCCTCATTTTTCTAAATAAACGACTGCAGAGTGAAAAGTGTCGCGCTGCCGTCCGTCTGAGGTTCGATTTCCCTCCGTGGGTTCGATTTGACTCTGGACGTGCAGTTTTGTTCGTCAGGCTGCTGATGTCAGCAGCTTTGTGGCTCTTTCATTTCCTCCTTTGTTGTCGCAGGCGGTCTCTTTGATTTGATCAAAGAGGAAACAGCTTTCAGAAAACGAGGCGTAATGGCTGAGTGCTCCTCATCTTCATCACACTTGAGTTTCAGAGTCGAGGTTGAGGCAGCCATGTTGCAGCTCCGTTCACTTTCATCTGCTCAGACCTCCTCGGGGAAGTCTCCGTCACGGCTTTAGAGCAAAGCTGGAAGTCCAGCCGGAGCTAAACAAAAACATTTGCAACTGATTTGATTTTCAATGAAAAACTGCCTCTTTCCAGTTCTAATAAATCAGATTATTCACATTTTAATTCAACATCTCCAACAGCTGAAGTCTTCATCAGCTTTTTCACAAGTTTGTGCTGAAATGTCATCTACTAAACACGAAAGGTTAGAAAACTAGTCATTTAATTCCTTTGATTTTTAGACCTTTGTATGTGCAATTGTTCATGTTCGTGACAATCAGCAGAATCTTCATCAGCTGTGTTTGAGAACATAAAGTGGCGCCAACCAACCAGCTTCTCGCAGGCTTTTCTAGAAACATACAGCTGGAAACCTGACAGGAATCTTCCCGTCTGAGAGGAGACACAACATGAAGACAGCAGCACGACTCCGGTTTGTTTCATGCATTATTAACACACACATGCTGTGGCGGTGAAGATGCAGCAGATTCATCAGCACCACAGACAAAAGACAGGATGGAGGCGTAATGCAGCTGACACACCCACCCGGGCGGCAGCAGCCATCCACACGCACGGGCAGGTGGATCGAACGGCTGTTCCACCCCAGGAGGAACTCACCTGGTTCTAGTCCACAGGAGGCAGCAGCAGGGTGAGGTTCATGATGTCTCTGCAGGAGCCACAACACAAGCGCGTGAGGCCAAGCAGCACGACTGAAAAATGAAAATATCAGTCTGAGACAAAAGAGGGGCGATCGGCTGGAAGGACTCAGACGTTTATTCTTTCATTCCTTTTATTCAGAAGGCTTCTTGTTTCTGTTAGAGATGTGTTTGATTTGAGATGATGCAGAGATGCTGCAGAAGCTCCGTCTGCGGCAAGAAGTGAGAGAGAAGTGTGTGTGTGTGTGTCTGAGCCCTGGTAGTGTCTTCCTTTCAGTGTAAAGTTGATTAAAACCACAGTCCAACAAAGATTTCAAAATAAAAGCTTCTACACGTGCTAATCTGCTGGATGTCCTGCCTCCATGTCCCGCCAAGCGACGTGACATCCCCTGTTTCTCCAGTCAGGTAGTGGCCTAATTTTAAAAGCATAATAGTAAAAATTCAGGTTTGAAACAGCCAATCCTCCAGTATGTTCATGTGTGCAAGATTTTGAGTTTGATTCTTTCACGCTTTTCATCCCATATGAAGTGTGACAAGAGACAGTACATTTCAGAGATAAATTTGGGTGTTGGTCTTTAGGAAATGATAAAGGATACGAAGTTGATCCTTGATACAACATTCACTTTAACAGTCCTGAGTTTGTAGAGAGACACAGAGATCCACGTCTTCAGCACATTCATGATTTTAATCTTCAAGCTTAAGAAATTTTCCTCAACTGTTTTACTGTGTAGGGTAGATTTTAATAAATTGTACAAATAGGGTATTTTTTGCAGTTTTATTGAATGACAGAGAGGCAGATTTAGTGCACTTGATTTTCAAACCTGCCATCTCGCTGAATCCATCAAAAAGCTTTAGGATCTGTGGTTAAGGATGTCTGAGTGTTGGATATGAGCAGGAGCAAGTCATCTGCATATAGCGAAATATAGTGTCTCGATTGGTTTATGGTTGTGGGGGATATTATAACACCGTCTCTGACGGACTGAGACCGGGGCTGAGACCGGGGCTCTAAGGACACCACAAAGAGCAGGGGCGAGAGTGGACAGCCCCGTCTAGTGCCGACATGCGAGGGGAACATGCGAGGGGAACATGCGAGGGGAAGGCCCGTGATTGACTAGTACATGCGAGAACTGAAGCTGTCGCTTGACTATATGAGCACCAAGTTTTCAACATACAGAGGAAGTGACAATACATTTCTTTTAACGTTTGTATCATAAAAATTAAGTTAGGCCCAACATCCCCTTTAGTAGATTGGATGGCATTTATCACTGCTTTTGATTCACTCTGTCTTAATTGAAGGGATAGATAGAGTCACTAACTCAGAGTTTCTCAGCTGAGATGCTGAGTTTCCAACCAACTCAACGACTCGTTTCATGCTTTTATCCACTTTTGGATTAATTGCAATTGAGCGTTATCAGCTCCTGCTAATATGTCATCCAGAGAGCAGACTCTGCAGAAAGCTTGTGGGTGATGTCACAGAGGGTTTGTCCAGTTCTTTTTATACAGTGCGGCTAAAGACTCATTAAAGTTGGCATCACTAAAGGACATTACAAGACACGCACTGTTAATTCAAGTTGTTTTGAAACGCATGAGTCACAGCCACGTTGGTTGTATGATGGAATGATTTACTCTCCCAGCATTTTATAAATCAAACATAAGCACACAGTTCGTCTGAGTTGGATGTTGTAAAACATTTTCTGTTAAAACATTGTGGAGTCTATATTATTCTCTCAGAGTAAAAAAAAAAATTAATTGAAGGGATAACAATCTAGGCAGGCAGTTGCCGTTGCAAACACATTTCCGTTTTGATCTGTGCAAAAGAAACGAAACCTCGGTTATTAAGAGATTCCTGCGTCAACTGTGTTAACATCGGGCTGTGTAAATGTTTTCCGTCGCGATCTCAGCTTTCAGCACTTATTTAAATGCGGTTTTATCTACGCCTGCTTTGGGATTGACTTTGTTCGTGGGGCTTGATTGTGTTCATTTGTTGTGTCTGCTAAATGTAATGTGGGGTGCTGTGGACATGAGGTTTAGGCTCCTGATTAGAAAAGAGTGAGTGTGAGTGCTACCAAACCCAGTGAACTCAAACTAAGTGATTAGGATGCATTAAAGGAGGGCAGGAGTGGTGTCTTGCATTTGCCACATTAGTTCTGTTAACAGGAGGATGTTGAACACTTGCAGCAACCTGGACGAAGGCGCTGAGCTAATAGTGTTAACCAAAGGTCTTTTCTTCCAAAGGCGACATGCCGCCGCCTTCCTGTTTGTGTCAAAGCTTTCCTTGAGAAATGATTCCCCAATAATCTGTAGTTTAGTCAAAGAAAGAGATTATGAAGAGGTTTTGAGGGTTGTTGAAGGAACACTGCACAGTAGTCGAGCGCCACCCCCGAAACCCAATCTACTAAACCATTACACCTGCACCTCACAGAACCTCGTCCAGTACCTTACAAGCCTTTTTTTTCTGGATTTATGGACCCCCCTTACTGGTGTCAGTCTGGATTACTGGATGAAGAGACAGAATGCAGGAGTCAGTATCAGGACCAAACCTGAGTTCATTTTTATTGCTGCACCATGTGATGAACATCAGCGTCTCTGGGACGTCTTATACTTTAAAGGATTTGGAAGGAAGTCTCAATTTGGCAGGTCTGGTTGTTTAATTTTTAAGGTGTTTAACATAATTTTGTCATTCTTGATGCTTGTGGGTGATCACTGCCCTCCAGTGGTCAAACTGGGAAAACTGCATGGTTGCATTTAAAACTGCAGGATAATCATCCGCTGCAGAGTTCAGGGTACTTTACTTTACTTTTGTTTCCCTCATTACTGAACTCAGATTTTTTGTGTGAATAACAAGAGCAGTTCTACAACAGTAGGACTGTCTCTCCTGGTCTTAAATTGATCTCAATTTCCCTTTGGGGATAAATGAAGTATTGAATTGATGAATATGGATTGCTTCTCTGTGTAGTATCTGCTCTTATCAGTTTAATATCTGATATGTCCTCTATTTGAGGATGATGTATTCAGCGGATTTTTGGCAGCAGGAAGTGAAAAAGAAGCTCGCTCCGATCACTCCATGCATCAACCCGGTACTGCAGTGCTGCTGGGAATGGTGCACTGCTTTTAAATGGGGAGTAGTTCCACAGGTGGGCTTGGGCCTGGAGGACCCAGGTTCAGCTCCCTGGGCTGGCAACAGTGGTGAATCATTGTGAGCAAGGCTTTTAACTCCCAATTGCTCCCCGAGCGCTTGGATAGCAGCCTCTACTCCTAGTGAAACTAGTGACGGGTTAAAAGCAGAGGCTGAATTTCAGTGTATATTGTGAGATTTATACTGAGAAGAATAATGAAAGCTTGGAGAAAGAAAGAACTAGAAGAATTGAAATAAACTGGAATAGAAAAACATGATTATTTGAGATAACATATCTTAGTTTCAACCCTCACAGCCTATTTTTTTCCATTGTGTTGTGGTCTGTTGTTAATAGATTTCTCTCGATTTAAGGTGCAGGATTCTTTTTGGCTCTGCACATGGTGTATACATGGAGGATTCTTCCTGAACTTTTCAAATTTGGCTTCATCAGTTAATTAGAATTTTCCCCCCAAGGTAAACAAGTTGCTTCCTCTGAAGCCGGTGAGAGGTCATACCTGGAATCCAGTTAAAGGGGTTAGAAACTCAAATATATATATATATATATATATATATATATATATATATATATCTATATATATATATATATATATATATATATATATATATATATATATATATATATATATATATCTAGCTCGGGTCCTCTACCAGAGGCCAGGGAGCTTGAGGGTTCTGCGCAGTATCTTTGCTGTTCCTAACACTGCACTTTTCTGGACTGAGATGTCAGAGGTTGTTCCGGGGATCTGCTGCAGCCACTCTTCCAGTTGTGGGGGTTACTGCCCCGAGTGCTCCGATCACCACGGGCACTACTGTCACCTTCACCTTCCAGGCCTTCTCCAGCTCCTCTCTAAGCCCTTGGTATTTCTCAAGCTTCTCGTGTTCCTTTCGCCTGATGTTACCATCACTTGGTATTGCCACATCCACCACCACGGCTTTCCTCTGCCCTTTGTCTACCACCACGATGTCTGGTTGGTTTGCCATCACCATCCTGTCTGTCTGTATCTGGAAGTCCCACAGGAGCTTTGCTCTGTCATTTTCCACCACCTTGGGAGGTGTTTCCCATTTTGACCTTGGGGTTTCCAGCCCATACTCCACACAGATGTTTCTGTAGAGTATGCCCGCTACTTGGTTATGGCGTTCCATGTATGCTTTCCCAGCCAGCATCTTACACCCTGCAGTTATGTGCTGGATTGTTTCCGGTGCTTCTTTGCACAACCTACACCTTGGGTCTTGTCTGGTGTGGTATATCTGGGCCTCTATTGCTCTGGTGTTCAGAGCCTGCTCCTGTGCAGCCAGGACGAGTGCCTCTGTGCTGTCCTGTAGGCCAGCTCTCTCTAGCCATTGGTAGGACTTCTTGAGATCAGCCACTTCAGTTATGGTTCGATGGTACATCCCGTGTAGGGGCTTGTCCTCCCATGATGCTTCCTCCTCCAGCACCTCTTCACCTTGCCATTGTCTGAGGCATTCACTGAGTACGTCATCCGTTTGGGCCTTGTCCTTGATGTACTCATGGAGCTTGGCAGTTTCGTCCCGGATAGTGGCTTTCACACTCTACCTTGTCTCTTTTTGTCACCATCCTCCTACATTTCTCAAGCCCGAATGACATCCCGATGTTGTTGCTGTAGATCCTGGTGGTGTGGATCAGGGAGTCTATGTCCCGCTCGCTCTTAGCGTACAGCTTGATGTCATCCATGTAGAGGAGGTGACTGATCGTAGCTCCATTCCTGAGGCGGTATCCGTAGCCAGTCTTGTTGATTATTTGGCTTAGGGGGTTCAGACCTATGCAGAACAGCAGTGGGGACAGCGCATCTCCTTGGTATATGCCACATCTGATGGACACTTGTGCAAGTGGTTTGCCATTTGCCTCGAGAGGCCCTTAGAGTGCTGTTGATCTTGTACATCTCCAAGCACTCAGTGATCCATGTGTGTGGCATCGAGTCGTAGGCTTTCTTGTAATCAATCCAGGCAGTGCAACAGGTTGGTATTTCTGGACTTGCAGTCTTGGGCGACTGTTCTGTCAACCAGGAGTTGGTGTTTGGCTCCTCTGGTATCTCTGCCTATGCCCTTCTGTGCTTTGCTTCATGTATTGCTCCATGTGCCTGCTTATCTTAGTCGCAATGATGCCTGACAGGCATATATATATATATATATATATATAGATATATATATATATATATATATATATATATATATATATATATATATATATATATATATATATATATATATATATATATATATATATATATATATATATATATATACACCAAAATTCTGTCTCTGCTTTTAACCCATTACTAGTTTCACTAGGAGCAGTTGGGAGTTAAGAGCCTTGCTCAGGGGCCAGCAGAGATTTACCATATTTACCATGTTTATTAATGATGTTTATGAATTATGTTAATAAAATGTGTTTATGAATTGTTTATCAGTTTTGTTTATGATTTATGTTTATGTATTATGTTTTTCAGTTTTGTTCATGAATTATGTTTAATTATATTTATGAATTATGTTAATGAAGTGTGTTTATTTATATTGTTTGTGAATCATGTTTATAAATTATGTTTATGAATTATGTATATTAATTATGTTTATGAATTGTGTTTATGAATCATGTTTATCAGATTTGTTCATGAATTATTTTTAATAATTATGTTTAATAATTATTTTTATGAATTATATTTATGAATTATGTTTATCAGTTTTGTTCATTAATTATGCTTAATAATTATATTTATAAATTATGTTAATGAAATGTGTTTATGACTTATGTTTATTAATGATGCTTATATATATATGTTTATGAATCGTGTTTGTGAATTGTATTTATGAATAACGTTTATGAATTAAGTTTATGAATAAAGTGTATGACTTGTGTTTATGAATTATGTTTATGAATTATGTTTAGGAATGATGTTTATGAATTATGTTTATGAATTTTGTTTATGAATTTTGTTTATGAATCATGTTTACAAATTATGTTGATTAATTGTGTTTATGAATTATGTTTAATAATTATGTTTATTAATTGTGTTTATGAATTATGTTTACGAATTATGTTTATGAATTATATTTGATAATTATATTTATGAATCATGTCTGTGAATTGTGTTTATGAATCATGTTTAATAATTTTGTTTATGAATAACGTTTATGAATAAAGTTTATGACTTGTGCTTATGAATTGTGTCTATGAATTTTGTTTATTAATTATGTTTATTAATTATGTTAACTAATTATGTTTATGAATTATGTTTATTATTTATGTTTATGAATTGTGTTAATGAATTATGGTTATGAATTATGTTTATGAATTATGTTTATGATTTATGTTTATGAATTATGTTTATGATTTATGTTTAAGAATTGTGTTTATGATTTATGTTTATGAATTGTGTTTATGAATTATGTTTATGAATTATGTTTATGAATTGTGTTTATGAATTGTGTTAATTATTTTTTTTATGAATTGTGTTTATGAATCATGTTTATGAATTATGTTAATTAAATGTGTTTATGAATTATGTTTATGAATTATGTTTATGCTTTATGTTTATGAATTGTGTTAATTAATTTTGTTTATGAATTGTGTTTACGAATCATGTTTATGAATTATGTTAATTAAATGTGTTTATGAAATATGTTTATGAATTATTTTTATGAATTGTGTTCATGAATTTTGTTTATGAATTGTGTTTATGAATCATGTTCATTAATTATGTTAAATAATTATATTTATGAATTATGTTTATGAATTATGTTTGATAATTATATTATGAATTATGTTTATGAATTATTTTTATGAATTGTGTTAATGAATTTTGTTTATGAATTGTGTTTATGAATTGTGTTTATGAATGAGTACAGCTGAGGGTAGTTAGAATCATCAGTGGTTCAAAGTTGAATAAAAGGTTACATTAAGAAGTGCACACTCATAATTGCTTGTATCAACATCTACGGTACATGCTTGGTTATGATTTAATCAGAATATTAAACCACAGTTAAATCCAATATTCTGCCTATTTTCTCTTTTAGTGGTTTAGTTATTAGCTGGGAAGTGAGGACACGCCGCGACAATTTGAGGACTCTTATTTTGAAGGTCAGACACCGAGCAGAAGAGCGTTTCCGATCTGGTTTGTTGTCGTCCGTCCCGTTTCCGGTGTGGATGCTGCTGCAGCTGTTCTTGCTTCCAGCATCGAAAATGACTAAACTGCAACTGCTGAACGCGTACCTGACGGAGCGGCTGGCGGCGCTGGTGAAGGAGGTCCTGGACGTGGTGGAGGACACAGTGGCCGAGTACCGCGAAGAGACCGCCAGAACCAGGAGAGAGAACGAAAGCCTGCGCAGACAGCTGCGGGACATCCTGCTGCTGGAGGCCGAGACCGAGTGGCTGAGTAAGGGCTAGGGTCGCGAGAATAGCCGTTCCAAACCGCGTTGATAAATTCACCTATTTAAAACGCAAAAGAGGTGTACATCCGAAATACCACACGAATCTGGAATTAAAACGATTCTTCTTATTGGTAAAGACCAACTTTTACATTCGGCTATGGTTAATTTTATATTTGTTTTTAAAATGAGTTATTTTGCTTTCAGTTAATTTCACTGATCAAGCCTCAAGAACTGGTTGCTGTATATAATGAAAACTGGTGTTTTCTAGTTTAGGGAACCAGACGCCGTATTAACCCTTGCTTCTTGATGATAAATACATTTTCTTATTTTCACATATAAAATAAAGGTAGCTGTTTTTCTTAGAAATTGAAAAAAAAGAGTCTAATCTGAGTCTATTGTTGTGCAGATTGTAATAAAATCATCTCTTAAAATCTGTGTTTTTATTTTAAAGTGGAAATCTAATTATTTTAATGGGGGCTGATATAAGACAAATACAATCTCAGCAAAAACTACAAAAACAATCAAAATAAAACTTTTTTTTCTAAGCACCCCCAGGTGCTTATAGATCTACTATAAGCAGCAGTAACGTGAAGTAGTGGTTCCTGTTTGACTATCGGTTTCTCGCATGTTTGTGGAGCAATTCAATCAGGTTCAGGTCTGGACAGGTTATTTCAAAACCTTGACTCTTTTATTTTCAGCATTCTGATGCAGATCTGCTGCTGTGTTTGGGATCGTTTCCTGTCACATGACCCAGTTTCAGCCAGTCATCATCTGTCAGACAGATGTCCTCACGTTTGTCTCTAGAAGACTCTGGTCTACAGGAGTTCATGGTCAACTCGGTGACTGACAGGTGTGCAGGTCCAGACCATCGTCCCTCCACCACCGTGCTTCACAGTGGCATTTCAGCATTTCAGCAGAAACACCTCAGTGTTTCTGCTGAAATGTTTTTTGGGGTTTTTTTTCCAAACATGGTCCTCATATTAAGACCAAACATCTCCACTTTGGTCTCATCTGTCCAGAGGACATTGTTCCAGAGAGTGCTGGTTTGTCCCGATGCAGTTTTGTGAACCTCAGTCATGTTTCCATGTTGTTTTTTAGACAGAAGAGGTTTTGTCCTGGAAACTCTTCCAAACAAACTCAACTGGTTCAGTCTTCTTCTGACTGTGATGTCATGGACTTTCTGCTGTTGTAGACTTCTCTCAAACCACTGCTGACATCTTTTCCTTTTGGCATTGTGTTATAGCACACCTGGGTGCTCCAGATTAGCAAACTGCCTAAATTTCTGCCTTTTTTCAGCCCTTGCTGATCTTATCTCATATACCCCACTATCTCCCCTGGATATGGTGGGTGGCTGTTCATCTCGAGCTCAGGTCCTCTACCAGAGGCCTGGGAGCTTGAGGGTCCTGCGCAGTATCGTACCTGTGCTCCCAGTGCTCTGATGACCACGGACACTGTTGCCTTCACCTTCCAGGCTTTGTCCAGCCCTTCCTTGATCCCTGGGTATTTGTCCAGTTTCTCAGGTTCCTTTTCCCTGATGTTGCCATCCTTGGAGATGGTCACATCGATCACAGCAGGTTTCCTCTGCTGCTTATCCATGATGACAGTCCGGTTGGTTGGACGCTACCATTTTGTTAGTCTGTCTCTGGAATCCCACGTTCTCTACCACCTTGGGAGGTGTTTCCCATTGCGACCTAGTGGTGTCCAGTCCATATTCTGCACAGATGTTTCTGTACACTATACCAGCTACTTGGTTACGATGTTCCATGTATTCTTTCTTCTTCAGTCCAGCCTTCTCTTCTTCTCCCATTGGTAGATCTCTTCATGGTTGCCATTTGCCAGTAATATTCCAAGGTACTTGTGGCTCCCCTCAACATCCGCTGCTCTGCAGATAGTGTATGGAGTACCTTCCCTAAAATTTGTCGTAATTCGGATGCATTTCACCAGTCCAAATGACATTCGCTTGTCCCTGCTGTAGATCCAGGTGGTGTGGATCAGTGACTCAGTGTCTGCTCGCTCTTAGTGTACAGCATGATGTCATCCATGTGGAGGAGGAGACTGATGTGGCCCCATCCGTAAGTTGGTATCCATAGCCGGTCTTGTTGACATATTGGCTGAGGAAGTTCAGGCATATGCAGAACAGCGGCGGGGACAGCATCTTCTTGGTATATGTAAATCAGCTGAAGTGGGCCTCGAGAGTGAACTGCCACAGCTTCATTGGTATTTTGAGCTGACCTTGTACAGGTTCAGGCTTTCCAGAATCCATGGATGTGGCATTGAGTCACTGGTTCTCTGGTAATCACTCGAAGGTAGTGCAAAGGTTTTTCCTGGTTTTGCTGTCTTGGGTGACAGTTTTGTCAAGTAGCAGCTGGTGTTTGGCACCTCTGGTGTTTTTAGCAGTGCCTTTCTGAGCCTCTGTCCCACACTGATCCATGTCCCACTTATCTTAGATGCTATGATGCCTGTCAGGAGCTTCAATGTTGTAGAGAGACAGGTCATCGGCCGATAGTTGGGTGATCTGATGATCTGGGGAAGTTTCAGAATCACCCATTCGGGGTGGGTCCCATCCCTCAGCAGTTGGTTCATTTGAGTTGCCAGGCATTCATGCAGCGAAGCTAGTTTTTTAAACCAGAACGTGTGACTGATGTCCGAGCCAGGTGCTGTACAGACCTCACTCTTGGATATCTGCCACCGGGATGGGTACTGGACCTTGTTACGGGAGGGGGCTGTGGTAGGCTGTGTGGTCTTTTAACCACTGTGCTTCACTGTTATGTGATGTTCAGTGTTCAGCCTTGGTGGCTTAGCTGGTGTGGTATTTCCGTGCCACTGGGAGGACTTTAGCTGGGTTAGTGGACGGCGGGGGGACTGGGAACAGGAATATCTTGTAGCATTCAGTTCATGTTTCTGTTTTAGTTAGACAAATTCTTTGTTCCGTTTCAGGGTCCACCAGGTCCGGTCTGGGTGCTCCGGCTCCTGAGCAGCAGCCTCACTCCGAGGAGCCAGACTCCACCCTGAACCAGCCCAGACAGCTAGCGGCTAACGCAGCCAGATCTGGACCAGAGCAGGTGGTTTCTGTGCAGCTGGTGGCAGTCCAGAGGGAGACGCCGCCGGCGCCGGCGCCGGTTCAGCTGCCGGAGGACGAGAAGCCCTCGGAGTCCTGGGAACTGGTGCCCAAACATGACCATGGAGAGGAGGCTGTCAGGAGAACATCACCGCTTGCCTCTCAGTCCACCTCAGCTCCCAGAATCCACGTTGATGTTCCGGCGCTCAGGGAGGAGCCTCAGGCTGCTGCCCAGATCAAAACTGAAGCTGTGGGTGATGCTGAATGTCTGACGGCGCCTGCGGCAGCAAGTGCACACGTGGAGCTGGACGAGTCGAGCTTTAGGAGCAGGGTGGAGGGGGACAGGAGAGCAGCAGTGCGTCAGGACACTCACGGAAACAGGAAGTCCTCGCCGGAGCAGCAGCCAGCTGACGCTGCGCCCGTTGCAGCAGTGGCCGGCTTCCTCCCTGAGCTCGTGCACCGCTGCCCCCGCTGTGGCGAGGCATTCAGCCAGGCTGACAGCCTCCGCTTTCACCTGGAGCAGAGGAGGAAGACATACGCCTGTGACTGGTGCTGCAAGTCCTTTGCGCAGTCCGCCGACCTGCGGCGTCACCTGCGCACGCACACAGGCGAGCGGCCACACCGCTGCACCTTTTGCTCCAAGAGCTTCAGCCAGAGAGGAAACCTGCGGCGACACCTGCGCATCCACACAGGTGAGAGGCCGTACAGCTGCCCGTTCTGCTGCCGCACCTTCAGTGATGGCGACACCATGAAGAAACACAAACGGACACACTCTGGCGAGAAGCCCTACCGCTGCTCCCGGTGCGGCAAGAGCTTCAGCAGTGCCGGCGGCCTTCAACTGCATTCCAGGAAGGACATGTGCTTTGTCTCCAATGCCTGATTGGACGGTTCAGGGATGAGTCAGAGCTGATGACAGGAATGCTCGCATCCTCCGACAGCCAATCAGAGCTCTTCAGGCTGTAGCTGACATCACTGTGGTAATGCACTGCTACCTAAACTACAACGCCGAGTTTAATCTGCAGATGCAGTTTCAACAAGGAGGTTCAGCGGATCCGTTCAACTGGCCCAAGACAACAGCTCGCTCGAATACCGCCGTTCAAGCGCCTGAGCTTCAGCTGAAGACGTCAGCGGATGTCGGGCACGAGACTGTATGGAAGAGTAACTGAGCACCTGCATTTTAACTTTCAGGTTGAGGTTAACCAGTAGGAAGGAAAACCTGCAGATCTGGATCCAGATCTCCTCTACTGACCACCAGGGTCTGGACCCGGACGTGCGGTTCCTCTACTGACCACTAGGATCTGGATCCGGACGTGCGGTTCCTCTACTGACCACTAGGATCTGGATCCGGACTTTCGGTTCCTCCACTGACCACCAGGGTCTGGATCCGGACGTGCGGTTCCTCTACTGACCACCAGGGTCTGGATCCGGACGTGCGGTTCCTCTACTGACCACCAGGGTCTGGATCCGGACGTGCGGTTCCTCTACTGACCACCAGGGTCTGGATCCGGACGTGCGGTTCCTCTACTGACCACCAGGGTCTGGATCCGGACGTGCGGTTCCTCTACTGACCACCAGGGTCTGGATCCGGACGTGCGGTTCCTCTACTGACCACTAGGGTCTGGATCCAACAGTGAGTTCATCTATATTGATTTCCATGTTAAAATGTTCAACTACACAACAGAAATAAACATATTTACAATCTGGTACAAAATCAGTTTTTGTTTCTGTCATTAGGTTCATGACAACTGTACTGGGGGATAATTGTATGTAATTGTATGTAATTGTATGTAATTGTATGTAATTGTATGTAATTGTATGTAATTGTATGTATCCCTTCAGGTATGACTAACTGACTTAAAATGAGCTGCTTTTCTTTGAGTAATGACCGGCGCAGCCCTGTTATAACTTCTGAGCTGTGAATGAAGACAGACATTTAGGACAACAATAGTCGTGTTAGTACAATTATCAGAGCACTGTTAGAGGTTGTGGGTTGGTCTAGAAAGGTCAGGCAGCTTGTGCGAACTGACGCCGGCTAATCGCAGCAGTTATTTCTGATTTCACCGCTGAAATATTTGACACGGAGGCTCATCTTGGTCAGCGTCTCCTTCAGCGCCGATTGGCTGAAGGAGCTGGGAGCCTCGCCAGATCATTTCAGGAACTTTCCAAGTGGAGATCTGCTGGGACCTGCAGCCAAGCGCCCGGCGGCATCGGTGTTCTCGCCTGACTACAGCGGGTCAAACAACCCCACGGGTCCCGGCGGAGCTCTGCTCGTCCCCATTTAGATTTTGGACAGACTTGATCAGAAGAAATGTAAAGTAAAATGATTTAGCAAGTAGGCAAAATAACTTTTATAACAATTACCTTGATTGCAGGCGCGTTGAGCGCGGTTGTTGGTTTCAAGAGTTGAGGCTCAGAGGACTTTGGTTTTCCAGCTGGTCCAGGTCACGTGACGGATGAGTTGTTATAATGGCTGTTATCACTTCCTCATCCGTAATCGCCCAGCAACCAGCAACCCGCATCGTCTAGACGCAATGGCGTGAACTCTCCCATCACACTGGATTTATGAAAACACGGGCCCCTAAAAAGCTCCGAAAAACTTATAAATATTCACCATGTTTGATGTTTCTGATTTGAGGCTGGAGGACCTCCAACGTTCTTCTGAGCAGATCAGTCTCAACCTATGTCGCATCACAGGAACGTCTGGTCAGATGTTCCTGAACATAATGATCAGGACTTTAACTGGGACCAAAATCAGCCCCGACTGCAGTCACATCAGATTATTGGACGCTCACTTTAGGAGGAAGCAGCTTCAGGGACCAGGAACCTTCAGTGACGGCCTGAACTCTTGAAATGTTTGGGTTTCAGTGGAAGCAGCAAGAACAGGTGAAACCAGCGCATCTCCCATCTTTTTGTCTTCATGGTGCAGCTGCAGGTGTTTTTACTGCTTCACCTGATGACACCTGCCATGCTGCATTCAGGCTCCGCTGGAAATCTGATCTTCCTGTTGGACGAGCACATCAGACAGTTCAGACTGACGTTAAAGTCTGTATTTAACAGTTCTCCGTTCTCAGGGTGCAGGTTTACTCTTAGTTCCTAGAAGATCCAGATGTAGATCTGGAGGATGGGTCTTCTGCTATCAGGAACCATCACTATGGAACCAACTTCCAGTCTGGGTGAAGGAGGCTGACACCACCTCCACCTTTAAAACCAAACTTCAAACGTTTGTGTTCAGTAAAACATCTAGTTGGTGTAAACTTTAGTGTGTCAGGACCAGTAGTCACAGCTGCAGCTGCAGGACCAGACTGGAGCAGCTGGTCTTCAACACAGCTTCATCTGGATCTGCTGCTGTAGACCTGCTGCAGGGGGACACCAACATGATCCACTGACCTGCAGTCCCACCTCTGACCACCTCAGTGTCTGCTGTCTACACCTGTTTAGATAGTGGTCTCTGTAGTCCACCAACTAACCAGGTACCAGTCTGGTGGACAGAAAACTCTCAGTTCTCCAGTTAACAGATAATTATACTGATGGATCTGGTCTTTGGTACCTTTGACGGTGTGTCTGTGTCTCTTCTCTCTACTTCCTGTTCTACCAGCTGGTCTTCAGCAGGAGGGTGCCCCCTTGTGATCCAGGTCCTGGTCCAGGTTTCTTCCCCCTTATGATCCAGGTCCTGGTCCAGGTTTCTTCCCCCTTATGATCCAGGTCCTGGTCCAGGTTTCTTCCCTCCTAAAGGGGAGTTTTTACCTGCCGCTGTTTATGTAATAATTGTTTGGGGGGTCATGTTCTGGGTGTGTGGTAAGCCCCTAGAGACAACTTGTGTTGTAACAGACGCTGTATAAATAAAATTGATTTGAATTCTCTTGTTCCACATTCAGAAACCAGAGAGAAAAAGAGAAGTGACACAAGCAAGAGGAAGTTAAAATAATCTGCAGGATATGAGTGTTTTCAATAAAAGACACCCAAACAGACCAAAACCATGAGCTTTGCTGGTCTGGATGGACACGTGATGACTAAAGAGTAAGTCATTTGAATTAGGCTTCATGTCAGCATTTTACCTTTAAAATACACTGATCTTCTCTGTCCTCTGCATACTTGAAATGATGTGATGCCAATGAATATTACTTTTGTTTCTTTTCCTCATATCTGTCCATCTGTCATTACAATAATACATAAACATAGTCATGGTCAGTGGAGGAACTGCAGCTCTGGATCCGGACCCCGGTGGTCAGTGGAGGAACTGCAGCTCTGGATCCGGACCCCGGTGGTCAGTGGAGGAACTGCAGCTCTGGATCCGGACCCCGGTGGTCATTGAAGGAGCTGCAGGTCTGGATCCGGACCCCGGTGGTCAGTGGAGGAGCTGCAGCTCTGGATCCGGACCCCGGTGGTCAGTGGAGGAGCTGCAGGGGTGGATCCGGACCCCGGTGGTCAGTGGAGGAGCTGCAGGTCTGGATCCGGACCCCGGTGGTCATTGAAGGAGCTGCAGGTCTGGATCCGGACAGCTGGACCAACAGTTATCTTCATGTAAAAATACACTCATAGCACATTATATTTAAAAATTAAATATATATTCCTATGACCCTGAATTGGAATTTGAGTGTAGATAATAGACGGCTGGATGAGTTGTATATTGTAATCTTTACACTTTTTTATGTAATAATACAGTGTTTGGTAAACAAACCAGGTGCTGTGTCACTGCTGCTGCAGTTCTGCGTTTAGGCTGCAGGGGGCAGTGTGGCGCCGCTGAGCACAAACACTCCGGTTGCATTCCAAATTTATTGTTGCATCGTACATAATGATAGAAATATAAGAACACCTGTAAAGCACAAGATCCGTGTAAACAACGTTTGGAAAGCCACATTCGTACATTCAGTCGTGCATAAAAGAGCAACAACAAACACTGTAAACAGAAGAATCCTGAACCTGAATGTTTCATCATGTGTCACTTCAACACTTGTGTAGAAAACAGGCAGGGCAGTTTAGAGATAGAAAGTAGTAGATCAATATATTGCATCATGCAACAACAAGGAAGAACCACTTGATTTGATACATCATCATCGTCACCTACAGTTGTTTTTCACAGTCCTGGTCAGGAGTGCAATAGAAACGTGATGCTGAAGGAGGATCGCAGAGAAGCAAGCCATAAAACACCGGTAAAGGACGGACCGGTAAAGGACGGACCGGTAAAGGACGGACCGGTAAAGGACGGACCGGTAAAGGACGGACCGGTAAAGGACGGACCGGTAAAGGACGGACCGGTTCAGACGTTATTTTTAATGTCCCCAGAAGAGCTGCAGAGCTTCTTCAGGCTCTGCTGGATGCTGCAGTGTAAATCCCCACTGAGAAATGTTATATAACTCACAGTCAGAACAACCTCATCATGGGTTATGGTGGGTACAACTGTGTTTTGCGTGTCAGGTGTAGTCTGAAACTTTAACTCAACCAGCCTGTCAGTCTTCAGGGATCACAACTGGAAGTGTATTAAAAAATAGATGCTTTTGTTGGGATAATTCAAACAGTCCAGTTCTAACTACGCTGTAAAAGACACAAAATTCATACTTTTAAAAACTTGTTAAGACTTTATCCATGCTGAAGGCAACTGCACAGACGGCTCATACTCATGCAAAAGTTTTAATGCAAGACATGTCGTGTACAGTAAAACAAACCATCTAATCATAGCAAGTCGTAAGCAGATACAACCTCAGATGAGCAGCAAAACCTCACTTTCAAACAAAGCCAAAAAGAAACGGGCAATCCTAGGCATCCCATAATAACCGTAGACTGTGTAAGAAGAGCTGGACACACCCACTGATGTCGCCCCGAACTTAACTTACGTAACGTAACTTACGATGTTAATTAAATTTACTTTACATCCATTCTGGTCAAATCAGTTCAAACGTCTTCATTTCAGGTGTCGCTACTGAAATCACATCTGAGGTTCTGCCAGAACCGAAACAGGGACAAGCAGAGCTCCACTGGGCTCCACGGTCACAGCCAGCTGGTTGGTCATTCGGCTGGAGGTCCTGAAATGTTCTGCCAAGGCTCCTGGCTCTCAGCCGATCCATGCCGAAGCAGCTGCAGAGCTGTCGTTGAACATTTGTAACAAGTCGTCCTGCTACAGACTCTAGAAGACTCGGTAGACCGAAGTCTACAGAGGAGTTCATGGTCCACTCAGTGACTGACAGCTGTCCAGGTCCAGACCGTCACACCTCCACCACCGTGCTTGACAGCAGGTCTGAGGTGTTTCTGCTGGTGTTCTCCAAACATTCTGGACATGAAGACCAAACGTCTCCACGTTGGTCTCATCTGTCCAGAGGACGTTGTTCCAGAAGTCTGCTGGTTTGTTCAGATGCAGTTTGGGGAACCTCAGTTTTATGCTTTCACGTTGTTCTTAGACAGAAGAGGTTTTCTTTTGGACTCTTCCAAACCAACCACCCTGGTTCGGTCTTCTTCTGACTGTGATGTCATGGACTTTTTTTTTTTTTTCATTACCATTCTTGTCAGTCTGGACATCGTGAAACCACGTATGTACGATACACCGAAACTGGACCTCTGCTTTTAACCATCAACTAGTTTCACTAGTGAGCAGTGGGGCTGCTAGAACCAGCACCTGGGGAGCAACTGGGAGTTAAGGGCCACGCCCAAGCCCACCACTGTAACCACTAGGCCACCACTCCCTAGACTGTAACATCGAACACGTTCAGTGGGGTCATCACTTTGGAGATGGTTTTATAACAATTTCCAGACTGATCTGTAGCAAGTTGCTTTCCAGACCAGTGCTGATGTCTTGGCCCATTGTGTGACATAAACCTGAAAGCTCCAAAATGACAAAACATCTGCTTTTATAGAGGTCTGCACATCTGCTGATCAGCTCATCCGTAATGATGATTAGTAGGACCTGGATAGAACTTACTCTACTGAATCCTATGAAAACAGTAAGGGGGCACTTAGTATTACCCATCTAATTTATTTCTTTGTGGCTTATTTTTTTTCAAAAAATAATGGCACGACAATGTTCATCTGAGGTTGTACCTTTCTCGTACTGAGGTCAACTAATCAGTCTTGTTTCCATCAGCTGCTTTAAAATGATTAAAGTAGTCTGTGTCAGTAGTGTGTTGTGGTCAGCAGGTGGCGCCGTCAGGGAGGGTTCAAATATTTGTAATAAACTGGACAGCAGAGAAGAACTGGAAACGAAACCGATCAGTCATCTGATCAGTCACTGCACGAACACGCCAGCTGAGACCATCTGACGGTCCTCCACCTCTCCACCCAGGCAGCATGTTTCTGAGACCATCTGAAGGTCCTCCACCTCTCCACCCAGGCAGCATGTTTCTGAGACCATCTGACGGTCCTCCACCTCTCCACCCAGGCAGCATGTTTCTGAGACCATCTGATGGTTCTCCACCTCTCCACCCAGGCAGCATGTTTCTGAGACCATCTGACGGTCCTCCACCTCTCCACCCAGGCAGCATGTTTCTGAGACCATCTGACGGTCCTCCACCTCTCCACCCAGGCAGCATGTTTCTGAGACCATCTGACGGTCCTCCACCTCTCCACCCAGGCAGCATGTTTCTGAGACCATCTGACGGTCCTCCACCTCTCCACCCAGGCAGCATGTTTCTGAAACCATCTGACGGTCCTCCACCTCTCCACCCAGGCAGCATGTTTCTGAGACCATCTGACGGTTCTCCACCTCTCCACCCAGGCAGCATGTTTCTGAGACCATCTGACGGTCCTCCACCTCTCCACCCAGGCAGCATGTTTCTGAGACCATCTGACGGTCCTCCACCTCTCCACCCAGGCAGCATGTTTCTGAGACCATCTGACGGTCCTCCACCTCTCCACCCAGGCAGCATGTTTCTGAGACCATCTGACGGTCCTCCACCTCTCAGCCCAGGCAGCATGTTTCTGAGACCATCTGACGGTCCTCCACCTCTCCACCCAGGCAGCATGTTTCTGAGACCATCTGATGGTCCTCCACCTCTCCACCCAGGCAGCATGTTTCTGAGACCATCTGACGGTCCTCCACCTCTCCACCCAGGCAGCATGTTTCTGAGACCATCTGACGGTCCTCCACCTCTCCACCCAGGCAGCATGTTTCTGAGACCATCTGACGGTCCTCCACCTCTCCACCCAGGCAGCATGTCTTTAGCTGGTCCTGACACCGGGACCACCAGGGAGGGAGAACCGGAAGAACGTCACCCAGAGTTTTAGAGAAGATGGTTTGGGAGCCTGTATGTTTCCTGTCTGAGCGGCACCACGTTGGTATGAAGTGATGCTGCCCAGCCGCCAGCTGATCCGAACATCAGCTGACCCAGACCCCACTGGACCCAGTTGAGGTACCAGTAAGCTGCGTGAGGGTTGAACCTGGACCAGCTGCATCACTGTCCTCATTTTTTAACCACATTTGAAACGAGAACTGCTGAGATGAAACAAGGACCAGGACACCCCGAATGAGACCTGGGACCCCTGATGTGGGGATAAACCACACAGTGTTTGGATCCAGAAGACTTTGTCTATGCTCCGGGTTGCTTACATTTACTCTGATCTAAATCATCAATGTATCCACAAGTGGTGCTGAGCTGAAACAAGGACTGGGATCCTTTGGGACCCTTTACAAGCGGACATTTGGCTCACTGACAGGCCCAGTGGATCTGAACTGGGTCCTGGGGATTATTGGGCCAAATGGTGCTGCAGGGGTGCAGGCCGTCCTGGATGGCTTCCTCCAGGCCAAGCAGCTGAAGGACGTCCACGGTCTAGCTGCGTAGCTAAGCTCCATCCTGGGACGGGTCCAGGACGTAAGAGACCCTGAAGGTCTGCGAGAACAATTAACAGCATGACGAAACACCAGTCGTGACAGCTAAACATCAATCAAAAGACCACACAAATGTGCATACATGCGTTTCCTTATACAGTTTTACCTGGTGAGGTATATGAACATTCACCCGCCACCCCCCATACAGCTGCACTGGATGTGAATCCAGTTATGGAGACCAAAACTGTTTTTGTTCCAGACTGTAAAAAAGTTTATATTTGCTGTAAAGTTGGACATTTTTACCATGGAGATCAGGTGGAACTCACTGCTGGATCCAGACCCTGGTGGTCAGTAGAGGAACTGGGGGTCTGGATCCAGACCCTCGTGGTCAGTAGAGGAACTGTGGGTTAGGATCCAGACCCTGGTGGTCAGTAGAGGAACTCACTGCTGGATCCAGACCCTGGTGGTCAGTAGAGGAACTGGGGGTCTGGATCCTGACCCTGGTGGTCAGTAGAGGAACTGGGGGTCTGGATCCTGACCCTGGTGGTCAGTAGAGGAACTCACTGCTGGATCCAGACCCTGGTGGTCAGTAGAGGAACTGGGGGTCTGGATCCAGACCCTCGTGGTCAGTAGAAGAACATGTTTGACAGACATGTAGACACATGGAGCCAGTGCCATCAATCAGGGGCCAAAGAAAACTGCAGATATTGGACCACATTGACATCTGGGAATGGCTGAACCAGTAAACTAGATTTGAGGTAAGACATCAGCCAATGGATGGTTGCAAATTATGCTGATAAGTACAGATGATCTGTTGGGCATTCTGGCCTGAAATGGTAGAACCAGTTTGGATTTCCATAAATGTTGGTGTGTTGGCTCAGACAACTCACAGACTGTTTACAGTGGTATTTTTATATGAAAGTATATATAAAAGTGTACTCAGTTTTGCTGAGCGCCACTTCTCATAAATGACGAGTATTGCTCTTCCATGTATGGTCTGATGCTGAAAGCATTGATGGACCCACCAACTTCTCACATCCAGATGAACAGAAAGAAGGCACACCAACCAACAGTGCTGGTTGTAAACGTTCTACACCTTCCCTTCAGGTACCGCCGACTCCTATGGTGTCCAGAAACAAAGCAGAGAATTTGAGTGAGCTGTGTGATTCCTGACAGCGACCATGTGCATGCGTAGAGATGTTAGTCGTGGCTGAAAGATCGAGGCAGCTCATTGGTCAGGATGTGCCACCGCTCCACCCTGCGGCCCTTGTTCTTCAGGCAGTCCATCCAGTGACGGAGGGCGTCTCCCTGGGAGTGGCAGCTCAGGCAGACACCACCTAAACACCAACAAAACGAAGTACACACAAACTTCTTAAAGTTCTGTTAACATCTCTCTGAAAACAAGTAAATACTGGTATATAGGGTCTGAATCTGGACCTGCAGTTCCTCTAGTGATCACTAGAGACTGGATCCAGACCTGGGGTTCCTCTACTGACCACTAGGGTCTGGATCCAGCTCATTGATCTCACCAATGAAGTCATTGGAGCGTCCCAGGTCGTAGTCCCACACCGTCACCTCCAGCGTCTTGTTGACCAGCTCTGACAGCGAGATCTCGTAGAAAAACTCCTGCAGTGAACACAAAGAGGAGAACATAAAAAATGAGCACATTGTAACGATATCAGTGATATTGTAGTGATCAAGAACGTTATTAAACCAATTCTTTCTAAATCCAGTCAATCATTGTTACACCAACGTCCAAAGTTAAGTGATGATGGGGAGGTGGGGCTTTAAAAGCTCTGACTGAAGGTCATCTGTTCAACCACAACAGCAGATCACTTCAACCAATAAGGAACAAGACTTGTTCTTGGAAGGATCCTGAAATGATCCGTCAGGGATTCCTCATGGTTCCTTCACCTGATCCAGCGACTCCTGAGCAGCATTTAAACAAGACCTCCTGCTTCAAATGCTGGATGTTGCTGGTGGCAACATCAAAGAAGACTGCTGCGTTTAGGCAAAGGTTAGCACGAGCTTCATCCTCACACCGTACCAGACCAGACCACAACCAGTCACGGTAGTCCTGGTACAGCTCAGTGGTCAGCTGGTCAGCTGTCAATCAAAAGACCACACCCCTAACTATACATAAATCTATAGATATCAAATTAGGCTACAAAGATAAAAACCCTGGTGGTCTGTAGAGGGACTGTGGGCCTGGATCTGGTCCCAGGGGGTTGTAGAGGGACTGTGGGCCTGGATCTGGATCCTGGCGGTCTGTAGAGGGACTGTGGGCCTGGATCTGGTCCCAGGGGGTTGTAGAGGGACTGTGGGCCTGGATCTGGATCCTGGTGGTTGTAGAGGGACTGTGGGCCTGGATCTGGTCCCTGGTGGTCTGTAGAGGGACTGTGGGCCTGGATCTGGATCCTGGTGGTCTGTAGAGGGCCTGTGGGCCTGGATCTGGACCCTGGTGGTCTGTAGAGGGCCTGTGGGCCTGGATCTGGACCCTGGCGGTCTGTAGAGGGACTGTGGGCCTGGATCTGGACCCTGGTGGTCTGTAGAGGGACTGTGGGCCTGGATCTGGTCCCTGGTGGTCTGTAGAGGGACTGTGGGCCTGGATCTGGACCCTGGTGGTCTGTGTACAGCCAACACAGATCTAACAGATGCACTTGATTTTCTTAAATGGTCAGTTGAGTCCTGGTTTTTTGTTAATTTATTTACTTGGACAAATTAAAAGCATAAATAAATAACAAAGGGAGCCTTTTGATGAACTGCTTAGTTTTTTATTGTAATAAAAAGTCAGATTTATATCCGGAGAGGCGGATTCTGGTTGTCACTTATCGGAGAGGAGAAGCAGTGCTGCTGTCAGGCCGGAGGCTGGGGGAGGTGAAGGAATAACCGCAGAGGTGAGACGCGCAAACGTCAGCTCATTGATGACATCACTCTGCAGGGGCGGAGCTGACAGGGAGCTCGGACCTCCCGCCATCCCTCCGAGCAGCAGCTGAGGGATCTTACCTCGTTAAATTCCGGGTTGAGGGTCTTTTTCATCACCGCCGTTTTGTGCTTGGATTTCTTCTGTATGTCGGGCTTCAGGTATCTGACAGCAAAGGCAGAAACGGAGAGCAAAGAGGGTTCAAATTCAAAAGTCTTTATTTGAAACATGACGGCAGGTATCAGACACGCTCGAACAGACCCAACCAGGAACGGAGACGTTTTTGTGGCGCGTTGGAAAAGGAGCAGGAGGAAGTTGAACGTATCACCTCAGAGCCGCGTTTTCAGACGGACCCTCGTTCTTATTTCTGCGGTTAAAGATATCAAAAACTCTTCCCCTACTTAGAAGTTATACGTATTAATAGTGATAATTTCACACATTTACAAACATATATTGTGGTTTACCTGAGTGATCGTTGCCATGAGCAGTTACATGCTGCTGTATATAAACGCTGTTTCCCGTCAGTCCCTGAACTCATCTGTACATTAATACGTTCATTCCCATGTGAGTTTATATCCTCCCTCCTACAATCTTACTCATTACAAGCATTCTTACTGAAGCATAAATATACAACTATACTTATTTCTGTCCAAAAATGTATAAATACATGCATTTCCACATACATATATATATATAAACATATGCACCCACAACCAAGAGTCCCTGTCCCCCCACCAACCCCTCACCCGGCACCCCCCCGTGACAGAACAAGGACAGAACAAGGACAGAACCAGGACAGAACCAGGAAGTCCCCAGTCCCGACTGGCCAGCACAAGACAACGCACCAACCCCAGTACTCAGGCCCCCCACAGCAACACCTGAGAGCCAGCCCAGGCACTCCCCACCATCCCCCACCGGCCACCGAGACCTGCCCACCCCACAATGGGAGCCGCCCTGCAAGTCCTGGGGTGGGTTGGAGGTGCCCACTCAACTCGCCCCAAGGGAGTCTCCCGCCAGGTGGCAAACACATCTCAGCAGTGATGGAGAGCGATGCAGAGTGATGGAAGGCATCCAAACACATCCCCAGGCATCGCCACCAAGAGCCCAGACACTCATCCAAGCACAAAGCCCCCCGCAAACCTCCCAGGACCACAAGGACTCTAAGAATCCTGCCCCCATCCCGCCACCCAACAATTGCTTTTGACTGTTGCTGATGTCTTACTTCTTGGCATTATGTTGACCTGCTTTTACAGAGTTCTGTCAACCTGCTGAAGATCAGTTCATCAAGAGCTGATTCTCTTTTAAATCCTATGGAAGCATAATGAGTGTGATCGCCCATAATATTCTTATCATTGTTATTATTATAGACTTTTATAATAATGCAGTGAAAACGATGGACAAGTTGTAGATGTCTAATGCCAACACCTTTAATATGGATTAAAAGAAGGGGCAAGGGATTCCCAAACGTTCCTAACTTTAGAGAGACTTGTTTTTGTGACCTGAGAAGGTGGACTTCAGACAATCTCCATCATCATCAGCAGCCACCTGAGCAGACGGTCCAGAGCCGTAACCGCTTCTGACCGGTTATTTTAAAGATGCCACGAGGAAATAATAAAGGTGAGCTGCAGCTTGTACCGACACGCTCGGCTGTCTGCTCTTCATCACCGTCGCTCCTCTGCAAACTGCTTCAGGCTAATAGGAAGACAGGCGATGACAGCCCCCCCGCTGCCCCCCCGCTGCCCCCCCACTGCCACCAGAGCTCGTTCTGATCCTCTGGTAGCCTGTTATCTGTCTGAGGATGCCATGTGGGTGTCTGGAAAGGCGTGTAGAAGGAAATTAAGAATCCTCGACCTGTCAGATGGAATATTGAATCTGTTCCATTTCCCATTTTCTCCGAGTCCAGCTGGACAGTTGAGCTGCTGTTGACGACTGAGTGTTGACTTCATTATCCGGTTCACATTGATGCGGTTTTAGTCAGAGGCGGACTGGATACTCTCCCAGAATTTCTCTACATTTGGAAACACACCAGTGCATTTGGTGTCTTTCCAAGAATATTGGAAAGAGGTTGAGCATATAAGCAGCGAGTCTTCACGTTAGCCTCCAACGTGAGGACTGGCGCTCCAGGGGCGTCCAGGATTGCAGCTGAGTCGGACAGAAGAACTGACTCTAGTTACCCGCCAGCTGGCTTCTATCTTGCTTCAGCTTTCCTGCAGTCATCTCAAAAAGCCCTCTATACTGCCATCTTTTTACAACATGTTCGTTAAGCTCTCTGGTGTTGCCCGTAACCAAAACCTTCAATCACATTTCAGGGGAAAACTCACTAAGTTCATGTAATCCCGAACCTCTGTGACAAATCCGAATCAGATCATTACTGGTTCTGTTCAGATGTAACACTATGGGCACCATCTTCTGGAAACGTCTAATCTTTTCTTCCTTCTGACTGGATCGTGCCTGAAGTGGTGTGAATTGGTGAACTACCCATTGATTCTGTTGGTGGTGATTATTCCACAGAAGTGTCCATCATCCAGTCTATCCAGCAATTCCTGAAACGTGGTCTTGTGGAAACACAAAGCTGCAGCTGAGTCTGTTCGCATGGGCGCACTAATGCGCACGCTGAAGACTTCACACTGCTGCTGTGACCTCACATGTCACCTTTAAGTTGGTAACAGATTTATAAAAAAACACCAGGTATTTGCTGAGATAAGTTCAGTTTAAGTGGAGCAGGAATTTCAAAGACAGACCTCATCAGGAAGAAGTAATCGTGACATTCCTTCAACATTCATGCAGCCACAGGAATCTGACGCTCACATTTTGACGTAGGGGTCTGAGAATCCATTGACGTCCATGGCTGCCAGGTGGGCGCAGCGCTTGACGCCCACGCAGAGACCACCGCTGCGACGGCCTTCAGCTCCTCCTCCCTCTGCATCTGGATGATCCGGACCGACCGGAGCAAGAAACTGCAGTGACAGAAGAAGGCGACCTCGCTCCTCCAGGCTGTGGAGCTGCTCGTTCTCCCACTGCAGATGAGATTACATCAGTCAGATTAGTTCAGATTCGCAAGCGCTAGCGGAGGTTTTGGAATGACCATGAATGATCGCGGACCTCCTCCGCTAGGCCTTGTTTCAGCTCTGGCAGCACTCGTTTGGTAGCGATATTCAAAATGAGGATGTTTGGACAGTTTTGATCAGAATGTAAGTGAGGTAGCGTCAGCCAGCGCCAGGCAAGCTAAAATAGCTAACTGTGACATAAAGTGGGCGTGTTCCAGCGGGCTCCCAGACCTGCTCTTCCAACCATTTGCAGTGTGATGAAAAAGCCCTTTTCTGTGATGGATGACATCGCCGCGGCCAGTTTTTCTAAAATAGTCTGTTTGTGGGGTTTCTTCAGTACAGACGAGGGTCTGCTATGGTGTCCCGCAGGGTTCAGTTCTAGGGCCAATCCTGTTCAGTTTATACATGCAGCCCTTAGGAAGTTTGATCCGGAACCACGGCATTAATGTTCATTGTTATGCTGATGATACGCAGCTGTATTTGTATATGAAGATGAAACAGAACCATCAGACAAACTTCAGGTGTCTTCAGGTGTCTTCAGGACATCAAGGACTGGATGTCCACTAATGTTTTCTCCTAAATTCTGATAAAACAGAGGTTGTTGTTTGTGGTCCAAACAGCTCAGGAAGGGATTAGATGGTGTTGTGATGTCCTCCAGTAAAACTGTGAGAAACCTTGGCGTTATATTCGATCAGGATTTGTCATTTAAACAGCAGATTAATCACGTTTGAAAAAGTGAGATGTGATGCTGGAAAACTAATTCACACGTTCGTATCTTCTAGACTAGATTACTGTAACGTGTTGTTGGCTGGATGTCCAAGTGATTCTCTGAAGATCCTCCAGATGATCCAAAATGCAGCAGCGCGAGTGCTGACAGGAACCAACAAGAGACCACGTCTCTCCAGTTTTAGCTTCCCTCCATCGGCTCCCCGGAAAACTCAGAATCCAATTCAACATTTTATTACTTGTGTATAAAGTCCAAAATGGCTGTTTGAACCAATTTCCTCTTAAAGGGGAGTTTTTACCTGCCGTTGTTTATGTAATAATTGCTCGGGGTCGTGTTCTGGTCTCTGGACAGATCCTGGAGACGACTTGTGTTGTAATAGACGCTGTATAAATAAAATTGAAGTGAATTGTTTGTTTTTTGTTTTAACACTTTTAACCGGGTTTTTACTCTTCTGCTGTTGCCTCCTGCTTGTCCAGGATGGAGGACCGCAGTCTGTTGGGCTCCTTATCTAGGACTGATTTTTGTTTTTTAATGGTTTAATTGGTATTATAAAGACTTTAAATCTGGAGTCTGTTGGAAAGAATTGCAAAAGCTGAGCAAACTGAACTGAATTAAGCCTAACTATGTTGTCTTTGACTGGACTATATTGGACTTGTCTTCTGTATGAAGTGTCTTCAGAAGACTTTATTGTGAATCGGTCCTGTGCACATAAAGATGAACTGAACTAATCCACTAATCTAATATCTCCATAGTTGCAGTGTTCAGCTGAACCTGCTGAACCAGCAGTCTAAGGGACTGTTATCGTTTTGAGGCCTCCTATAATCCATTTTTCAACTAATAAACCAGAGACGCTGCTTCAACCTAACATTCCCCCAGAGAGGTCATGTGACCTCACAGATGAGAACAGAAGTAGACGCCACCTCCACTTCTGATGCTGTTCATTAAAACTCGTCTCACAGCAGGTTTTCCTATTTTATCTTTGCAGTCACGGTGCAGCAGAGGGGGAGGGGATTGATGGTCCCACCCACTCTCTGCCCCCACCGTGACAACCCATGAGCTGTCTCCACCCCCCCACCAGTCCTCATTACAGAGACGACCTGAAGTCAGTTCATCACCTGAACCTCATCATCCTTTTAGTAATTATGAAGAGGCACTGCTTCTGATCAGCCTGAACCTGGAAAAAAGAGTAAAAATGTTGATAAAGTAATTTGTACTGAGAGCTTCCTCTATTTGCAGATGGTATTTAGGTCTGATGAGCATCACAGAAAGATCTGCAGCTAAGGAGAGAAAAAGGTCATAAGAAGAGCAGGTCGCTAGTTCTCATAGTTGGTCGGCACAGCTGGGTGGGATCTGTCACCCGTCTGCCTCCAGCTGGAAGGAGAGGCTCGTGGTACACAAAACGGAAACGAGATTTGAGATTCGTTCTAGTCCATGGTCTCGCTCTAGTCCATGGTCTCGCTCTAGTCCATGGTCTCGCTCTAAGACATGGTCTTGCTCTAGTCCGTGGTCTCGCTCTAGTCCATGGTCTCGCTCTAGTCCATGGTCTAGCTCTAGTCCGTGGTCTCGCACTAACACATGGTCTCGCTCTAGTCCATAGTCTCGCTCTAGTCCATGGTCTCGCTCTAGTCCATGGTCTTGCTCTAGTCCATGGTCTCGCTCTAGTCCATGGTCTCGCCATAGTCCATGGTCTCGCTCTAAGACATGGTCTCGCTCTAGTCCGTGGTCTCGCTCTAGTCCATGGTCTCGCTCTAGTCCATGGTCTAGCTCTAGTCCATAGTCTCGCTCTAGTCCATGGTCTTGCTCTAGTCCATGGTCTCGCTCTAGTCCATGGTCTCGCCATAGTCCATGGTCTCGCTCTAAGACATGGTCTCGCTCTAGTCCGTGGTCTCGCTCTAGTCCATGGTCTCGCTCTAGTCCGTGGTCTCGCTCTAGTCCATGGTCTCGCTCTAGTCCATGGTCTCGCCATAGTCCATGGTCTCGCTCTAAGACATGGTCTCGCTCTAGTCCGTGGTCTCGCTCTAGTCCATGGTCTCGCTCTAGTCCATGGTCTAGCTCTAGTCCATAGTCTCGCTCTAGTCCATGGTCTCGCTCTAAAACATTGTCTCGCTCTAACACATGGTCTTGCTCTAGTCCATGGTCTCGCTCTAAAACATTGTCTCGCTCTAACACATGGTCTAGCTCTAGTCCGTGGTCTCGCACTAACACATGGTCTCGCTCTAGTCCATAGTCTCGCTCTAGTCCATGGTCTCGCTCTAGTCCATGGTCTCGCTCTAGTCCATGGTCTCGCCATAGTCCATGGTCTCGCTCTAAGACATGGTCTCGCTCTAAGACATGGTCTCGCTCTAAGACATGGTCTCGCTCTAAGACATGGTCTCGCTCTAGTCCATGGTCTAGCTCTAGTCCATAGTCTCGCTCTAGTCCATGGTCTCGCTCTAAAACATTGTCTCGCTCTAACACATGGTCTTGCTCTAGTCCATGGTCTCGCTCTAACACATGGTCTCGCTCTAACAAATGGTCTCGTTCTTGTCCATAGTCTCGCTCTAGTCCATAGTCTCGCTCTAGTCCGTGGTCTCGCTCTAGTCCATGGTCTCGCTCTAACACATGGTCTCGCTCTAAGGACTTCATTCAGGACTTTGCAGACCTGGTGGCAAGCATAACTGTTGACTTTGATCGTTTTTTAATTGTCGGTGATTTTAATATTCATGTTTGTTGTGAGTCCAAACCTTTGGCCCGGGAGTTTTTAACTCTTATTGACTCCTTTAATCTCACCCAGTCTGTGACAGGTGCGACTCACCAAAAAGGGCACGTTTTAGACCTTGTTTTATCCTTCGGTGTAAATTTAAATGTTACTGACATCGTTGATGCTGGTATTTCTGACCACTTTGCTGTTTTTTTTTCTGTTGCGATTCCGGGTCCGAATGTCAGGCGACGCACAGCGGAGCGCTATGCGCGCACTATAACCGCTTCCACGGCTGCGCAGTTCGCTGCAGCCTTCGGCAGCTCGTTGGGGTCCTTCAGGGACTGTTTGGTCAATCTAAGTCCCGATGAATGCCTAACCGTTTTTAATGCGATCTGCACCGATATCCTGGACATGGTGGCTCCGGTCAGGAGGAAGCGATCCAAACCAGTGACAGAGCCGTGGTTGAATGAGACCACCCGGACCCTGCGACGGGCCTGCAGACGCGCTGAGCGGAAATATAAAAAAGATCATCTTCACATTTCCTTTGAAATTTTTAAAACGAGTTTATTAGAATACCAGAGAGCTGTTAAATCTGCTAAAACACACTTTTTATCTAACCTTATATCAAGCAATTCTGATAAGCCTCAGTTTCTTTTTAAAGTTCTTAATTCTCTTTTACATCCTGGGGACCCAGATGGTATTGTGCCATCACAGATACTGTGCAATAGATTTCTGGAGTATTTTATAAACAAGATCTCCTCTACTCGACCGCCTTTGCCTTTATCCTTGTCCTTGGCAGATCCTGTATCTGCAACCGTTTGCAATGTTGTTTTTGAGACTTTTGAGCCTGTGTCCCTATCTTCTTTGACTGAAATTGTCAAACACCTCAAGCCTTCCAACTGTCCTAAGGACAGTGTCCCGGCTCGGCTCTTTAAGAATGTTTTTAACAGCATAGGGCTGTGTGTTGTTGGTTTGATTAATTCATCTTTGAACTCCGGTTGTGTTCCAGCTGCTTTCAAACATGCTGTGGTGCAGCCGCTCCTTAAAAAGCCTAATCTAGATACTTCAGTTCTTGCGAATTACAGGCCAATTTCAAAGCTCCCGTTTTTATCTAAAATTTTAGAGAAAACTGTTTTTAACCAATTACAATCTCATCTTGATCTTAATGATACTTTAGAGAAATTCCAGTCTGGTTTTAAACGATTTCATAGCACCGAAACTGCTCTCCTTAGAGTTTTTAATGACCTGCTCCTGTCCGCGGACCACGGCAACCCGACTGTTCTGGTTCTACTGGATCTCACTGCTGCCTTTGATACAGTAGATCACCAAATCTTGCTATCGCGGCTTGAGAACTACGTAGGCATTAAAGGCACCGTTCTACATTGGTTCCGGTCTTATTTAGAAAGCAGGAGTTTCTCTGTTTGTTTGGGCCAGTTTTTCTCGTCTGCATCCCCTCTTAATTGTGGGGTGCCTCAAGGTTCCATATTGGGTCCAATTCTTTTTTCTTTGTATATGCTTCCCTTGGGCTCCATTTTTCGGAAACACAAAATTGCTTTCCACTGTTTTGCCGATGACCTACAAATTTACCTGCCCATAGAGTCTAAGTGCAAAAAGTCAATTGAACCTCTCCTCATCTGTCTCGAGGAAGTCCAGTCTTGGTTGCAGAGTAACTTTCTCAATCTAAACAAAAATAAAACAGAAATAATAGTCTTCGGTCAGCCAAATATTTTAGATGGGCATGACAGTGTGATTGGTCCCTTATCTGTGTACTGTAAACAATCTGTAAGGAATCTTGGTGTGATTTTTGATTCTGGTTTTAAGTTTGACAAACAGATCGGTTCAGTGGTCAAAGCTAGCTTTTTCCATCTACGGCTTTTAAGTAAGGTAAAACCATACCTTCCTTTGAAAGACCTGGAGAGAGCTATTCATTCTTTTATCACCTGCCGGCTAGATTACTGTAATTCCCTCTACTCTGGGATTGACCAGCTGTTGCTCCGCCGCCTGCAGACGGTTCAGAATGCAGCAGCTCGTCTGCTGACTAACAAGAAACGTCGTGATCATATCACTCCTGTCCTGGCCACCCTGCACTGGCTTCCAGTCCAGTACAGGATCCATTTTAAGATTTTATTACTGGTTTTTAAGAGTTTAAACGGTACGGCACCGTCTTATTTATCTGAGCTTTTAAACCTCCATGTTCCGGTCAGAGCTCTGAGGTCCACCAATCAGTTACTTTTAACTATTCCTCGATCTAAACTTAAAAGCAGAGGGGATCGATCCTTTTCCTTCACTGCCCCCAAATTATGGAACAGACTACCTTTTAATATCAGATCTGCTGAGACCACTGAACGTTTTAAAACCCTGTTAAAAACACACCTCTATGCACTGGCGTTCCCACCATCCTGAGCATGACATCTTGGCTTCTTGTGTATGAGTACTTGTATGATTCTAGTTTATTACCTTTGTTTTAATTGTTTTTAATTATATGTATTACTTTTATTGTACTGTTTTATGTTTTATTTTAAATCTGCACTAGTATGGATATTTTTTGTTTTATTGGTCAGTCTGGAATTTTCCTGTTCTTATGCTGTACAGCACTTTGGCTAAACTGAGGTTTTTTTTAAATAGTGCTTTATAAATAAACTTGAATTGAATTGAATTGAATAGTCCATGGTCTCGCTCTAACACATGGTCTCGCTCTAACACATGGTCTCGCTCTAGTCCATGGTCTCGCTCTAACACATGGTCTCGCTCTAACACATGGTCTCGCTCTAACACATGGTCTCGCTCTAGTCCATGGTCTCGCTCTAACACATGGTCTCGCTCTAACACATGGTCTCGCTCTAGTCCATGGTCTCGCTCTAGTCCATGGTCTCGCTCTAGTCCATGGTCTCGCTCTAACACATGGTCTCGCTCTAGTCCATGGTCTCGCTCTAACACATGGTCTCGCTCTAACACATGGTCTCGCTCTAGTCCATGGTCTCGCTCTAACACATGGTCTCGCTCTAACACATGGTCTCGCTCTAGTCCATGGTCTCGCTCTAGTCCATGGTCTCGCTCTAGTCCATGGTCTCGCTCTAACACATGGTCTTGCTCTAGTCCATGGTCTCGCTCTAACACATGGTCTCGCTCTAGTCCATAGTCTCGCTCTAGTCCATGGTCTCGCTCTAGTCCGTGGTCTCGCTCTAGTCCATGGTCTCGCTCTAGTCCATGGTCTCGCTCTAGTCCATGGTCTTGCTCTAGTCCATGGTCTCGCTCTAGTCCATGGTCTCGCTCTAAGACATGGTCTCGCTCTAGTCCATGGTCTCGCTCTAGTCCATGGTCTCGCTCTAGTCCATGGTCTAGCTCTAGTCCATAGTCTCGCTCTAACACATGGTCTCGCTCTAACACATTGTCTCGCTCTAACACATGGTCTTGCTCTAGTCCATGGTCTAGCTCTAACACATGGTCTCGCTCTAGTCCATAGTCTCGCTCTAGTCCATGGTCTCGCTCTAGTCCATAGTCTCGCTCTAGTCCATGGTCTCGCTCTAACACATGGTCTTGCTCTAGTCCATGGTCTCGCTCTAACACATGGTCTCGCTCTAGTCCATAGTCTCGCTCTAGTCTATGGTCTTGCTCTAGTCCATGGTCTCGCTCTAACACATGGTCTCGTTCTAGTCCATAGTCTCGCTCTAGTCCATAGTCTCGCTCTAGTCCATGGTCTCGCTCTAGTCCATGGTCTCACTCTAGTACATGGTCTCGCTCTAGTCCATGGTCTAGCTCTAGTCCATAGTCTCGCTCTAGTCCATGGTCTCGCTCTAACACATGGTCTTGCTCTAGTCCATGGTCTCGTTCTAACAAATGGTCTCGTTCTAGTCCATAGTCTCGCTCTAGTCCGTGGTCTTGCTCTAGTCCGTGGTCTCGCTCTAGTCCATGGTCTCGCTCTAGTCCATGGTCTCGCTCTAACACATGGTCTCGCTCTAGTACATGGTCTCGCTCTAGTCCATGGTCTCGCTCTAGTCCGTGGTCTCGCTCTAACACATGGTCTTGCTCTAGTCCATGGTCTCGCTCTTGTCCATGGTCTCGCTCTAGTCCATGGTCTCGCTCTAACACATGGTCTTGCTCTAGTCCATGGTCTCGCTCTAGTCCATGGTTTCGCTCTAAGACATGGTCTCGCTCTAGTCCATGGTCTCGCTCTAGTCCATGGTCTCGCTCTAGTCCATGGTCTAGCTCTAGTCCATAGTCTCGCTCTAGTCCATGGTCTCGCTCTAACACATTGTCTCGCTCTAACACATGGTCTTGCTCTAGTCCATGGTCTCGCTCTAACACATGGTCTCGCGCTAGTCCATAGTCTCGCTCTAGTCCATGGTCTTGCTCTAGTCCATGGTCTCGCTCTAACACATGGTCTCGCTCTAACAAATGGTCTTGTTCTAGTCCATAGTCTCGCTCTTGTCCATAGTCTCGCTCTAGTCCATGGTCTCGCTCTAGTCCATGGTCTCACTCTAGTCCATGGTCTCGCTCTAACACATGGTCTCGCTCTAACACATGGTCTCGCTCTAGTCCATGGTCTCGCTCTAGTCCATGGTCTCGCTCTAGTCCATGGTCTCGCTCTAACACATGGTCTCGTTCTAGTCCATAGTCTCGCTCTAGTCCACAGTCTCGCTCTAGTCCATGGTCTCGCACTAACACATGGTCTCGCTCTAACACATGGTCTCGCTCTAGTCCATGGTCTCGCTCTAGTCCATGGTCTCGCTCTAACACATGGTCTCGCTCTAGTCCATAGTCTCGCTCTAGTCCATAGTCTCACTCTAGTCCATGGTCTCGCTCTAACACATGGTCTCGCCCTAGTCCATGGTCTCGCTCTAGTCCATGGTCTCCCTCTAGGCCATGGTCTCGCTCTACGCCATGGTCTCTCTCTAGTCCATGGTCTCGCTCTATTCCGTGGTCTCGCTCTAACACATGGTCTCGCTCTAGTCCGTGGTCTCGCTCTAGTCCGTGGTCTCGCTCTAGTCCGTGGTTTCGCTCTAATCCGTGGTCTCGCTCTAGTCCATGGTCTCGCTCTAGTCCATGGTCTTGCTCTAGTCCATGGTCTCGCTCTAACACATGGTCTCGCTCTACTCCATGGTCTCGCTCTAGTCCATGGTCTCGCTCTAGTCCATGGTCTCGCTCTAACACATGGTCTCGCTCTAGTCCATGGTCTCGCTCTAGTCCATGGTCTCGCTCTAGTCCATGGTCTCGCTCTAGTCCATTGTCTCGCTCTAGTCCATGGTCTTGCTCTAGTCCATGGTCTTGCTCTAGTCCATGGTCTCGCTCTAACACATGGTCTCGCTCTAGTCCATGGTCTCGCTCTAGTCCATGGTCTCGCTCTAGTCCATAGTCTCGCTCTAGTCCATGGTCTCGCTCTAGTCCATGGTCTCGCTCTTGTCCATGGTCTCGCTCTAGTCCATGGTCTTGCTCTAGTCCATGGTCTCGCTCTAACACATGGTCTCGCTCTAGTCCATGGTCTTGCTCTAGTCCATGGTCTCGCTCTAACACATGGTCTCGCTCTAGTCCATGGTCTCGCTCTAGTCCATGGTCTCGCTCTAGTCCATGGTCTCGCTCTAGTCCATTGTCTCGCTCTAGTCCGTGGTCTCGCTCTAACACATGGTCTCGCTCTAGTCCATGGTCTCGCTCTAGTCCATGGTCTCGCTCTTGTCCATGGTCTCGCTCTAGTCCATGGTCTTGCTCTAGTCCATGGTCTCGCTCTAACACATGGTCTCGCTCTAGTCCATGGTCTCGCTCTAGTCCATGGTCTCGCTCTAGTCCATGGTCTTGCTCTAGTCCATGGTCTCGCTCTAACACATGGTCTCGCTCTAGTCCATGGTCTCGCTCTAGTCCATGGTCTCGCTCTAGTCCATGGTCTCGCTCTTGTCCATGGTCTTGCGTTTTGATGCAGGAGGGAATGGCATCAGGCTGCAGGCTAGTCACACATTCATGTAAATGTTCTGAACTCCAGAGAGAATCCAGATCTCCTGACAGCTGAATTTACACAAGGGATGATTAAAAATCTGCTGTTTAATGAGCAACATCAGACTAGAAACTACAATGACAAGAACAACGACCATCTCCCACAGCTGTGCATCCTCAGAAACACGTGTGGAGGTGTAGGTGCTCCTCACTGCTTCCTTAAGATTTAAGCGTGCCAGTTGCAGTCAGGTGCTGTTAATATCAGTCATTGATGAACTGATCATCTGCAGTGCGCGACCTCTAGAAAGCAAATGTTTCTGCTCTGGGGCATTCAGGTGTGTGTTAACACAATGCAAAGAGGGAAAGACATCAGAAATCAGCTATCTCAGCTTATAAAAGAATCTTGCTCAATTTGGAAAAGATTAACAAACCATTTCCTACGTTCTTCAGTGAGAAAAATCTTTAACAAGTGGAGTTCAACACAGTTGTCAATCTTCACAGGAGTGGACGTCCCAGTGGATTTCACTTGAATCAGACTGCAATGCTCATTGAAAACCCCCCAATTACTCCATCTCAGAGCCACATTAGACATTAAAGTCCAAGACGTCACAATCAGAAGAAGACTGAACCAGGATGGTTTGTTTGGAATTTCCAGGAGAAAACCGTCTACCAACAACATTGAAGTACAACTGAAGTTCACGAACCTGCATCTGAACAGACCAGCAGATTCTGGAACAACGTCCTCTGGACACATGAGACCAATGTGGAGATGTTTGATCTTCATGTTCAGAAGCATGTTGGCGGAGAGGTGATCATTTTTCAAGTCAACTGTGGTGGGAACTTCATAGAGCTGTGTAGAAGAGAACATCCATAAGCCTTCATTAACCGAAGCAATGTTGGACATAAGAATGGACCAGAATAGAATTCTGCTGAGGGTTCCTGCTGCTGAAGGAAACATCTGTTGAAGGTTCCTGCTGCTGAAGGAAACATCTGCTGAAGGTTCCTGCTGCTGAAGATAACATCTGTTGAAGGCTTCCGCTGCTGAAGATAACATCTGCTGAGGGTTCCTGCTGCTGAAGGAAACATCTGCTGAGGGTTCCTGCTGCTGAAGGAAACGTCTGCTGAGGGTTCCTGCTGCTGAAGGAAACATCTGCTGAGGGTTCCTGGTGCTGAAGGAAACATCTGCTGAGGGTTCCTGCTGCTGAAGGAAACGTCTGCTGAAGGTTCCTGCTGCTGAAGGAAACGTCTGCTGAAGGTTCCTGCTGCTGAAGGAAACGTCTGCTGAGGGTTCCCGCTGCTGAAGGAAACGTCTGCTGAGGGTTCCCGCTGCTGAAGGAAACGTCTGCTGAAAGTTCCCGCTGCTGAAGGAAACGTCTGCTGAAGGTTCCCGCTGCTGAAGGAAACGTCTGCTGAAGGTTCCCGCTGCTGAAGGAAACGTCTACTGAGGGTTCCTGCTGCTGAAGGAAACATCTGCTGAGGGTTCCTGCTGCTGAAGGAAACGTCTGCTGAGGGTTCCTGCTGCTGAAGGAAACGTCTGCTGAGGGTTCCTGCTGCTGAAGGAAACATCTGCTGAGGGTTCCTGGTGCTGAAGGAAACATCTGCTGAGGGTTCCTGCTGCTAAAGGAAACGTCTGCTGAAGGTTCCTGCTGCTGAAGGAAACGTCTGCTGAAGGTTCCTGCTGCTGAAGGAAACGTCTGCTGAAGGTTCCCGCTGCTGAAGGAAACGTCTGCTGAGGGTTCCTGCTGCTGAAGGAAACGTCTGCTGAAGGTTCCCGCTGCTGAAGGAAATGTCTGCTGAGGGTTCCTGCTGCTGAAGGAAACGTCTGCTGAAGGTTCCCGCTGCTGAAGGAAACATCTGCTGAGGGTTCCTGCTGCTGATGGTGGATCTAAGTTGTGAATCATGGGGTACTTAGTATTGACAACATGTGTTTTTGTCCTGGCTTCATTTTTGACAGATACATATGAGAAGTTGCCAGATTAACCAATTAGTTTAATAAGAAATGATTCATTAATAGTAAAATTCAGGCTGAAATATTTCCTTGTATATTGTGATAACATCAGCAGTTCTCATGATCAATAAATATTAATCAACTGCACCATTATTTATGCTTCTAATTTGATTGTAAGGTTTCTTGTCAAAAGCTGCTAATTACATATATTTTGTGCTGCCTATTAGTTTAATGAGTTTTTCTGTCAGGATGGAAAATCCTGTTAACAAGCTCAGCAAGGAACATATTCATTTAATTACGGCTCTAATCAAACTGCTTCTGTCCAGCTTATCAGCAGAGCAGATCTAATCTCCGACAAACACGCGCTGCCGTTTGGTTTCACATCCTCACCCAGCAGCGCGCTGCCCTCAGATCAGCCACGCAAACCCAACAAAAGACTAAAGAGGTGAGTCATTCGGTAAATGCTGCTGTTTGTCTCTGTGCTGAAGTCAAAAGTCTGAAAATAGACTGTAAAACACCTCTGCTGCTGCCAGCTTTGTCTAAACACCTGAAAGGTTCCTGAGGTTCCTGCAGGCTAATGAGCTCGCACACGGCTGGAAAACAACCAGGCTCCGACTTGTGTGTGGCTCCAAATTAATCTGAAAAGGTGAAGTGAAAGCCTGGAGCCCATTTCCTTCAAAGAGGAGACACAATCAGTAAATATCCTGCTTTTCTTCATTCTTTTCTTCAGTCAGAGATGCTTAAATTAGATTTCAGAACAACTCTTGTCATTTAAAGGCAGCATGCTTCTCTTTTTGTCTTCTGCCCAGGTGCTTCAGCAGCTTCAGACATCGTAGATGCATCGACCGCCTGCAGCCACTAGGAGGCGCATCCGCCCTCAGCATCAGGATTTATGACTCAGATACGCGCCGCTGATGCTGTGATCTAAGATAGATTTTTTATTTTTTTTAATTTATTGTTATTTATTGATTATATTTATTGTGTTAGTTGGTTTAAATCTTTATTAGTGTATTTCAAATTGGCGAGCTTATTAAGTTCTTCTAAATAGACTCAATAAGGAACTTCAGAAGGAATCTTAATTTGACTTTTTCAAATTTGTTAGTTTATAAAATCAGATTTTCTGAGTTTTTTCTCACAAATTTGAAGGCGTGTAAAAGCTGAATTATTGAGTTCCTTTTCTTCATATTTCTGAGTTTATAAAGTCAGAGGGTCCACAGACTATAATCTGCTTCCTCGCATCACAATATTTTATTTCCGGCTGCTGGGGGGGCCCCCTGGTTGGAAGTGGTGTGGTGGCAGATCGCCGTCCGGATGTGCCGGGATGTGTTGGCGGGCTCCTTTTCCCTGGCCTGGCGTAGCCTCTGCGCGTCGGCTGTGTTCTCCCCCTGTTCTTGTTCCTCCACCTTGGCTCTGTATGTTGGCGACTGCGGGTGGTGGCTGTCTCGGTCCCCCGGGGCTGCTTGCTCTGCCCGTGTTTCCTCTATCCGCCTTCTCTCCCGTCTCGCCGCCTAGCCCCCCACCCCCTCTGCCGGCCCAGTGCTGCTCGGCCTTGGGAGTCTGGTGTCACTACTGTGGCGGCCCGGACGTGTGGCATTGCGCCGACACTGGCGGACCATTGGCGGCACCATTCTTGCTTGGCGGGGGCACGTCACGTTGGGTTGCCTGGGGACCCGGGGGCATTCCACACCCATGTCTTCCTGGGCTTGTCAGGCTCCTTGCGGAGGTGGTTTGACTTGGAAGGGGATGTGGGGCCGGTGGCCGCCTTCTCCTCTGCCCCGCTCTGCTGGTTGGGTCGGCTGCTGCCGCCTTCGCGGGGGGCATGGGTTGGCCTAGGGGGCGGGAGAGCATGGGGGCGATGACCGGTGATGATGGGAACCAACAAGGGATTTGTAAGAATAACTACGAGTTTCACGAGCTTCACGAGCTTCACGAGCTTCACGAGCTTCACGAGCTTCACGAGTTTCACGAGCTTCACGAGCTTCACGAGTTTCACGAGTTTCACGAGCTTCACGAGCTTCACGAGCTTCACGAGTTTCACGAGCTTCACGAGTTTCACGATTTTCACGAGCTTCACGAGCTTCACGAGCTTCACGAGTTTCACGAGCTTCACGAGCTTCACGAGCTTCACAAGTTTCACGAGCTTCACGAGCTTCACGAGTTTCACGAGCTTCACGAGCTTCACGAGCTTCACGAGTTTCACGAGCTTCACGAGTTTCACGATTTTCACGAGCTTCACGAGCTTCACGAGTTTCACGAGCTTCACGAGCTTCACGAGCTTCACGAGCTTCACGAGCTTTACGAGTTTCACGAGCTTCACGAGTTTCACGAGCTTCACGAGCTTCACGAGTTTCACGAGTTTCACGAGTTTCACGAGCTTCACGAGTTTCACGAGCTTCACGAGCTTCACGAGTTTCACGAGTTTCACGAGCTTCACGAGCTTCACGAGCTTCACGAGTTTCACGAGCTTCACGAGCTTCACGAGCTTCACGAGCTTCACGAGTTTCACGAGCTTCACGAGTTTCACGAGCTTCACGAGCTTCACGAGTTTCATGAGCTTAACGAGCTTCACGAGCTTCACGAGTTTCACGAGCTTCACGAGTTTCACGATTTTCACGAGCTTCACGAGCTTCACGAGTTTCACGAGCTTCACGAGCTTCACGAGCTTCACGAGTTTCACGAGCTTCACGAGTTTCACGAGCTTCACGAGCTTCACGAGTTTCACGAGTTTCACGAGTTTCACGAGCTTCACGAGTTTCACGAGCTTCACGAGCTTCACGAGTTTCACGAGCTTCACGAGTTTCACGAGCTTCACGAGATTCACGAGCTTCACGAGTTTCACGAGCTTCACGAGCTTCACGAGCTTCACGAGTTTCACGAGCTTCACGAGTTTCACGATTTTCACGAGTTTCACGAGTGATGTTGGGAGTGAAGGAACCACTTTAGTCTGGTTTCATTTATTTTTATGTGGCAGATCCTGGCTTGTTTGGAGAGCAAGCAGTCGTGCTCATGCACCAGTCGGTGACGTGCCCTCGGTGGACTGTCTGTGCTTTTCTGGACACTACTTGGCCTGATCTTGGGGTAAATCCACTCCTGTCCACTCCTGAGAAGACTGAAAACTGCCCTCAGAGTTTTCCACTTCTGCTTACTCTTTCTCTCTGTTTGGAAATGGCTCTAAAACCCTTTCCAGACTGATGTGCAGCAACAGTTACGTCTCTAAGATCAGTTGTCGGTCTTGCACCGCCCTGCATCCAGGAATAAACACACAAATAGAGTCATTTGTCATCCCTGCAGCCGTGTCGACATCTGGTTGGCTAAGTGGAAGTGACAGGCTCATTACAGAACCATAAACCCGTCCTGAGGGATTACCATGTGAAACCCAGGGTGTCCCATCAGCCTGGGATTTTCTAACCTGCAATCCAGACTCCCAGAGGTCTTTAGGAAATCCAGGGGTTGTTGAGAGGAAGGAGAAACTGTTTCGTCTTATGGCAGATAAATGTATTGGAAATGATACCAGTTAGAGAGCGTATAACAAGACTAATTCAGAAAATGGCTTTCATTCAGTCCGACGCCGTTATCCGCCCACATGGAGAGGAATAAAGCTTTGGTGAGGGTTGCAGAGAGTAGAAATGAGCATCTGAAAATAGACACAAGCCTTCTGTACACACCTGATGGACACAGAGTCCAGTCTAAACCAGTTAAACTCCCTGAACTTCGCAGCAGATGATTCCTGATTTCACTCCGGCCACATCATTTAAGAACTTCCACCTACATTCCAACAGCTCATCGGAGGAAGCGCAGCTGCGGCCCTCCACACAACCCCCAGCCACCAAGATCAGTACAGTTACGCAGGCTTCTTTTCAGTGATTTTAGCTCAGCTTTTAACACAATCGTCCCCAACAGACGGATTACAAAGTTAAACCACCTTGGCCTCCACACCCACCGGTCTCTGGGTCTCTGGATAAAAGACTTCCACAGCGACTGTCCACAGAGAGTCAAAGCAGGAAACCACATCTCGCCATCACTCAGCCTCAGCTCTGGCGCCCCACAGGGACATGTGCTGAGCCCTCTGCTTCACACCGTCTACACACACGACTGCAGCCCCGCCCACGCTAGGCAATGCTATCGTTAAGTTTGTGACCAGCGCGACAGTGGTTGGGATCATCGCAGGGAGAGAGGAATCAGTCTACCGCAGCGTTTCCCAACTCCGGTCCTGATGTACCCCTGCCCTGCATGCTTTACACGTCCGCTTCAACACAACCCTGATAGACATGTCTGTGTCATTAACCTCAACAAGAAGGTAATGATGACCATAATTTGAATCAGGTGTGTCTCGATTGAACAGTTAATCTACCCTCCCACCCTCACCTCTGGGCATGAACTTTGGATAATGACCGAAGGGACAAGATTGCGGATACAAGCGGTCGAAACTAGTGTCCTCCACAGGGCGGCTGGGCGCTCCCTTAGATAAGGTGAGGAGCTCAGTCACTCGGGAGGAGCTTGGGGTCAGCTGATGTAGCTTGATGATCTGTATCGGATGCTCCCTGGACGCCTCCCTAGAGACGTGTTCCAGGCATGTCCCACCAGGCATCATGGTATAACCAGGTCCTAAGCACCAAAAAGACC
>CM026214.1:1201457-1208894 GCA_014839995.1 Xenentodon cancila | reverse complement strand
ACTATAACTACCACCCACTACTACGACTACTACCACTACTACTACTACCACTACTACTACTACTACTACTACAACTACTAGTACTACTACTACTACCACTACTACTACTACTACTACCACTACTACTATAACTACCACCACTACTACGACTACTACCAGTACTACTACTACTACTACTACTACTACCACTACTACTATAACTACCACTACTACTATAACTACCACCACTACTACGACTACTACCAGTACTACTACTAGTACTACTACTACTACTACTACTACTACTACTACTACTACTACCAGTACTACTACTAGTACTACTACTAGTACTACTACTACTACTACTACTACTACCACTAATACTGATTAGGACTAAAAAAAAAACAACAACCTAGAAACAAAACAAACAAAAGACTTAAGAAAAGACATTTTCACATAACAAACCAGTCTGAAAAGGAAAACAAATGTAGCTGTCACTCAAAAATAAAGAAACCAAATACACCCCAAAACTCTTGGATAAGTGTGTGTGTTTCCATCATTTTGTCTGCTGAGTTGAAGCTCTAGCCGATTTACTAGTTCCAGCTTAAATAATCTCAACTCACTGGATTATTTGACAGCTCCAAACTAAGTTGCTGTCAGCAGATCTGTTTGGACCTGCATCATCGTCACTTCTGGTTATATTTTATGTCATTTTATGGTTCGTTCACATGAAACAAGGACACTTCTCCCAAAAGAAAACCTAAACCTTAAATGCTGCATGGACCCGACCGAAGGAGTTAAACCCAGAACGAAGTGTTCTGGCAGCCTGACAGGACAAATCCTGAGCACTCAGAAGCTGCTGCAGGATCTCCACCGTCCTTCAAGAGGAAGTGTGTGAAGTCTGGAAAAGGCGCGGCTACGTGATGAGCGTTTGTATTCGGCGTGACAGCAGCGTGGGAGCAGACGCTCATTTCAAACTGACGACTCGTCTCTTAACTACTCAGAACAGAAGGAAGTGCCGCTGCTATCCCTGCAGACCTTCTCGCCTCCCCGTCGCTGGCACTGAAGCCGTCTGGGAGCCTCTCTTGTGGAGAGTCGAGCTCTTTATGAGGAGGAATCTGAGGCGTCCAGCTGCACATTCGTCTCTGCTGTCTCACACGTAAAGACTTGAAGAAACAAGCTCATCTGAGACTCTGCTGCTCCTTTTGTTCGGGTTCCTCTTCAGATTTCTGTCTCACTTTGAGCTCTGATTAGTTTCTACTTCTGGTTTCCTCGTATTATTTGGACCCACTTCAATGGGAATACTTATTGTGAAACTTCTTCCCCTTCGTCCTTTACAAGCTGGAAGCTGAAGGAAAACTCAAGTAAAAAAAAGGCATAAAATAACAGAGTTTGAATATATCTAGAAGTAAAAGATTCAATTAAACTTAAAACCAAACAAAGTGGGTTTTTTTTGCATCAAAATATACAAACATGAGCTAAACTGGACTTTGCTTATGACAACTTATGCCAAAAATTATAACTTCAAACGAGGATCTGAAACCAGGACTACAGGAGCTGAAACCAGGACTAGAGGATGTGAAACCAGGACTAGAGGATCTGAAACCAGGACTAGAGGACCTGAAACCAGGACTACAGGAGCTGAAACCAAGAATAGAGGAGCTAAAACCAGGACTAGAGTATCTGAAACCAGGACTAGAGGATCTGAAACCTGGACTAGAGGAGCTGAAACCAAGACTAGAAAACCTAAAACCAGAACTAGGGGATCTGAAACCAGGACTAGATGAGCTGAAACCAGGACTAGAGGATGTGAAACCAGGACTACAGGATCTGAAACCTGGACTAGAGGACCTGAAACCAGGACTACAGGAGATGAAACCAAGAATAGAGGAGCTAAAACCAGGACTAGAGTATCTGAAACCAGGACTAGAGGATCTGAAACCTGGACTAGAGGAGCTGAAACCAGGACTAGAGAACCTGAAACCAGGACTAGAGGAGCTGAAACCAGGACTAGAGGATCTGAAACCTGGACTAGAGGAGCTGAAACCAGGACTAGAGAACCTGAAACCAGGACTAGAGGACCTGAAACCAGGACTACAGGAGCTGAAACCAGGACTAGAGGATCTGAAACCAGGACTAGAGGACCTGAAACCAGGACTACAGGAGCTGAAACCAAGAATAGAGGAGCTAAAACCAGGACAAGAGGATCTGAAACCAGGACTAGAGGAGCTGAAACCAGGACTAGAGGAGCTAAAACAGGACTAGAGAAGATGAAACCAGGACTAGAGGAGCTGAAACCAGGACTACAGGAGCTGAAACCAGGACTAGAGGAGCTAAAACAGGACTAGAGGAGCTGAAACCAGGACTAGAGGATCTGAAACCAGGACTAGAGGAGCTGAAACCAGGACTAGAGGATGTGAAACCAGGACTACAGGATCTGAAACCAGGACTAGAGGAACTGAAACCAGGACTAGAGGAGCTGAAACCAGGACTAGAGGATCTGAAACCAGGACTACAGGAGCTGAAACCAGGACTAGAGGACCTGAAACCAGGACTACAGGAGCTTAAACCAAGACTAGAGGATCTGAATCCAGGACTACAGGAGCTGAAACCAGGACTAGAGGAGCTAAAACAGGAATACAGGAGATAAAACAGGACTACAGGAGCTGAAACCAGGACTAGAGGAGCTGAAACCAGGACTACAGGAGCTGAAATCAGGACTAGAGGATCTGAAACCAGGACTAGAGGAGCTAAAACAGGACTAGAGGAGCTGAAACCAGGACTAGAAGAGCTGAAACCAGGACTAGAGGAGCTGAAACCAGGACTAGAGGAGCTGAAACCAGGACTAGAGGAGCTGAAACCAGGACTAGAGGAGCTAAAACCAGGACTAGAGGAGCTGAAACCAGGACTAGAGGAGCTGAAACCTTGACTAGAGGAGCTGAAACCAGGATTAGAGGAGCTAAAACCAGGACTAGAGGAGCTGAAACCTGGACTAGAGGAGCTGAAACCAGGAAGACAGGAGCTGAAACCAGGACAAGAGGAGCTGAAACCAGGAAGACAGGAGCTGAAACCAGGACTAGAGGAGCTGAAACCAGGACTACAGGAGCTGAAATCAGGACTAGAGGATCTGAAACCAGGACTAGAGGAGCTAAAACAGGACTAGAGGAGCTGAAACCAGGACTAGAGGAGCTGAAACCAGGACTAGAGGAGCTGAAACCAGGACTAGAGGAGCTGAAACCAGGACTAGAGGAGCTGAAACCAGGACTAGAGGAGCTGAAACCAGGATTAGAGGAGCTAAAACCAGGACTAGAGGAGCTGAAACCTGGACTAGAGGAGCTGAAACCAGGAAGACAGGAGCTGAAACCAGGAAGACAGGAGCTGAAACCAGGACAAGAGGAGCTGAAACCAGGAAGACAGGAGCTGAAACCAGGAAGACAGGAGCTGAAACCAGGAAGACAGGAGCTGAAACCAGGACTAGAGGAGCTCAAACAGGACTAGAGGAGCTGAAACCAGGACTAGAGGAGCTGAAACCAGGACTAGAGGAGCTAAAACCAGGACTAGAGGAGCTGAAACCTGGACTAGAGGATCTGAAACCAGGACTAGAGGATCTGAAACCTTGAATAGAGGAGCTGAAACCAGGAGCAGTAAACATCCATCCACCCTGCAGGTTCTTTGGCGGGGATCGGCTGAAAGAACTGGTAGCCACATACACTTTGATTGACATACAGTTGGCATGTTCCAGGTCTGTTCGTTCTGCTTGTCCATGACAGTTACAAATGTCGTTCCCTTATGGCATTGTGTTAACACACACCCCTGAATGTTCCAGACCAGCAAACTGCTAAAGCGTCAGCCTTTCTACATATCTGCTGATGGCAGGTCCATCAAGACCTGATGATCAGCAGCACCTGACTGCATCTTATTCTCTTAAATCCTTTGGAAGCTGTAAAGGAGTACTTTGTATTGACCACATGGTTTTTATACTTAGACGGTTCACTTTTGTGTCTCACTTTTGGCATGAAAGTGACTGGAGTTGACCTGTGAATGAACCTCCTGACCCGTCGCCTTCAGACAGCTTGTCAATCATTCCCAAAACCTTCCAGGGATGTCAGCCAGTCCAGTTGCAGCTCCAAGGTGGCAGCTGAAAGACTTGTTTTGGCATCTGGATGCATGTTTCACTGAGCTCCATGTCTGTCTTCTCTGCAGTTTTACAGCAGCTTCAGCTCTATCACTATTACACAGCTCTTCTTGCTTCTGTGGCCTAAAACATTCGTTTCTGCTCAGTTTTCAGACGTCTGACTTGTTCGACTTTAACATTTTAAAGTCCACAGTTGCTGATTCTGTCTTCTCAGCTGCTCTTTTCTCCACATTTTAATGCTTGTTGTCTTTGTTGTGTCACACAGTCTCAGTTTTAGTTCATACGCCGTCTCGCTCGTCACAGTAAAATATGAACGCTTTATTTTTGAGTAATTTCAGAAATAATTAGGCAATTTATTCTTCAAATAGCACTGAGCTTCTGGAGGTCCAGAGGGAGCTGGAAAGCTGCTGTGACAGCTTTCTGGAAATATCTAACAATTTCCAGCACAGATTTCATATTAAAGGAGACATTGGTATTTTATTTTTGTGACTGAGATCATGTTTTGATGGGCATCGAGTGACTACAGTGAAGCACTATAAAAACAACTTTGTGGTCTTTAAATCTGTCAGCGAGTGACTTGATGGCATCTACAGCTTTCTGTGACATCACAGATCCAGACCGGAGCAAAAAATACAGCCTCACACTTTCAACACTTTCACTCCACCCAAAACACATTTACCAGCACAAATATTTAACCAACCTCAAGCTACAAAGGACAAAAGATCATGTGGGCAATACTAAGTACCCCCGTCTGCATCCACAGCCATCAGCCTACTGATCTACTGATGTGAAACATTACTACTGTAGAGGGGATTGTTTTATTTGTGCAAATTCTGAGTTGGAGGAAACAAAAACAGGGTCGACCACAAGTCAAGCAAAAGTTCTTTTCTTTAATGTTGCCTACATGAAAATTTAGGACAAACGTCATTTTCAACACTCTAGAACAGTGGTTCTCACTCCTGGTCCTCGAGTAGCCCTGCTCTGCATGTTGAGACGCGTCCCTGCACCAACACACCTGATTGTAATTAACGGCCCTCATTAGCTGGTCATCAAGATCTGCACAAGTCTGTTGCACCACGGTGTGCTGAAGCAGGGCCGCATTGAAAACATGCAGGACTGGGTACTCGAAGACCAGGACTGAGAACCACTGCTCTAGAACGTCTCCCATTTTTCCTCTTGGTCGTTTTCTCGTGTTTGGTTTAATGACTGGCTCAACAATGACCCCGTGACCTCTGGTGGTATTTTGGCTGGATTTGCACCTCGGTACGGATAGAAGGCTCCATCCATCTCTGTGACCTTTTCAAATGTTGAGGGTAAAAGAACCTCGTGGAAACCAGAGATGTGTTTTTTATTCCAACAACATTCCTGAGATAGGTTATAACAGTAAAAACAAACCTGACTTTAATAGTATTTTAGTGTCACATTTAAACTTGTTTCTGGTGTATTTGTTGTAGTCTGACTGCTGCTGCTGAGATTAGAAGTTCATTTTTGAAGAAAATTAACTCCTATCCAGAAGTGGCTCCTGACATGGATCCACGAGGGAAAACAACAACTTGTGCACAGATACGGAGTCCACTTGTCATCAAAAATCACTTAAAGTGCTCTCATCTTCTCTGCTCAGCGTGGAGATCATTTCCTCTGCTGTCATGAAATAGACAGAGTTCAGACACTAAATACAAAATGAGTCAGTTATGAATTTCCTGTCTCAAATGGATGGAAAATAAAGATGAAGATGCAAACACAAGGTCAAGGTTGATCTCCTCACAGCATCAGTTACGAAACAGCTCTTTGGTTGAGGTTTGACTGATCAAAAACATCCATTCTGAGGTTCAGTTACCAGAGTGAGTTTGGATGTTTAGTTTAAAGATAAAAGACAATCGAACGCCTGAAGTTTGCTGCTGAAAGCAAGCTCAAGTACAGCTTGTTAAATGAGATCTGAAGACGTGCGGTCAAGAGTAGGGGATCTGGTAGTAGTCTTTAAACAACACATTATAAACTTCTTTTTAAATACACATTACAACACAGACACCAGACTGCACCGCCACTGTCTCGTCTCTCTTTCTTTCTTTTTCTAATTCTAGTCTTTTCACACTCCACACCTGTGATTTTAGCCCTCCGTGGCAGAATTTTTGTTTTTTCTTCTTCTTACCCAGAGATCAATAGAAAATAGTGAGACTGTCATGAGGGCCGGTGAAGGGAACACACTTGCACACACATACGCACACATGTAAAAAAAAAAAAAAAAAAAAAAGTAGGGTAGGTGATGTGCAGAAGGCTGGAGAGAGAAGCAGCAGCTGGATCTGGAAACATCTCTGTCCAGGAGCACCTTGCCATCCACGGCACTGCGAGCAAAATGTTTGTCCCCCGGCATGGAGAAAAATAAATACACACACCCCCAAAAGGTCAGCAACATCAAAACTCTTATCCCATCGGTGAAGCACGGAGGAGGGAGCATCATGATTTAGGCTGACTTGGCCCAACTGAGGGAATGATTACCAAAATCCAGCAGCGGGCTGCAACTAAAGCTGTAAGATAAAATCAAATAAAACCTCAGGGACATCACTCACACCTTATCCTAAAAGTGCTTCTCAAACTCCATTTTCTTCTCATCCCAGTTAATCCAGAAATGGGGAAATGGGATCAGATCAGAGAGTCAAGTTTAGTGAAGTGTCAGAGGTGTCTGAGGTTAAGGTCGCTGCTACAAGAGGTGGAAATCAATGAGCTGGTAGCATTCCAGGTGGCGTCCTCCAGGTCTTCAACCAGGGAAGAACATAGCTGCTGCACGCTTCTTATGATGCCAAAGATCTTGCTTGACCACCAACATCCCAACCTTTGCCCATAATTACGCAAGACTTTGTGGTTTTATATTATTTTATCTGAAGAAGTGCGTAAAAATTCCCTTCTGTAAATGGATGTGAAATCTAACTACAGAGAACAAAACTGTTTTTAGTTCCAGACTTTAAATATTTTTATTCCTGCTCTTAAAAAAACATTTTAACATGAAGGTCAACTAGCTCCTAGTGGTCAGTAGAGGAACTGCACATGTTTCACTTCGTAGAGGAAACCTGGATGTTTCAACCACATCCCAACTACCATTGAGCTGATGGATGGAGACGCTTACCTCTCTCAGGTAGCAGGATATCCCTCGCAGGGCTTCACCCATGGCAGTGGGGGAGGGGAGCTGCAGGAGGGAGGGACAGACGTGAGATAGTTTGGTTACAGCTCGTTATACCCTGAAGCCCCAGTACACGGGGCAAATGCCATATGAGAACATAAGCATGAGATTAGGCGTAAAGATTTTGATCCTTATAATGATTTTATTC
>CM026214.1:1173957-1196457 GCA_014839995.1 Xenentodon cancila | reverse complement strand
AATGAAGCAGCTCCTCAGCTGGCCACTAGGGGCTGGGCGCTACAGTGAGTCAACCGCACAGCTGATTGATGTTCCTTTACGTTGTGATCAGTGAAGAGGAAACCAGAGTTTTCTGTGTCTGTGAGCAGCGGGCAATGGAAATATTACGGTTGATGGAACTGAACCAGGCGGCACGGTGACTTAGTGGTCAGCACCGATGCCTCACAGCAAGAAGGTTCCTGGTTCGGTTCCCGGCCCGGTGGGTCTTTCTGTGTGGAGTTTGCATGTTCTCCCCGTGCTTGCCTGGGTTCCCTCCGGGTACTCCGGCTTCCTCCCACAGTCCAAAAACATGCAGGGTAGGTTGAGTGATCATACTAAATTGCCCGTTGGTGTGAATGTGCGTCGGGATAGGCTCCGACAGACCCCCGTGACCCGGTAACGGATTAAGCCGGTATAGATAATAGATGGCTGGATGGAACAGAACCAGGTTCTAGGGCATGTGGAGCGGGGATCCCGCTGTAGTGGTACTTCTCCCCTACCAGCGGTGGAAAGTTTGGTTGCAAACTCATGGGGCTTTTCGACCAACTCAAAATCTGCTGGAGCCGGTTCCAAACAGGTTCTGCAAAGAACCGGCTTGGCCGGACAGCTCCAGAGGGCCAGGACCCTTTGTCATTCACGATGTCACCAAAGCAGATGCAAAAGCAGCGAGAAGTCCCATATACAACCCAGTAACAACAGAAAATCACAATTTGATCCCGGCCTTAAAAGTCTGTTTGCAGTCCGGAATTGACTTCTTGCAGGTTTCTGCCGCCAACATCAACGGCGTTTACATTTCAGGGCAAAAGTCAGTCTATTTATAGTCACATCTTTCATTTAATCTAAGTTGATCGAAGCATCTTCAGTTGGTGTTCAGGCCTGTAAAAAGCAGCACAAGGACTTCGTAGATGGATAAGTGATCCATGGGTGAAAGACGGATTTGCATACGTAAATTTGATAAAAAGAAATGTCTTGTAATTCCATGTGTTGAGATGAAGTCTGACTGAAGAGACAGCGGGGACGCGAGCAGACAGAATACTTCATCTGAATCTCTTGACCTCGTCAGAGGGAGCTGGCTGTCATGAGAAATTGAACGTAAATTTATTTCAACAGCTTTGACATTTAAAGTGACAGCTACTAGATAGATTTTTTTTTCTGTGCATAATCCCCCCCAACCCCCCTTACCCCCCAACATTTTAAATGAGAATGAGAAGCTCTGACCTTCTGGAGGTTAAACATATCCTACATGTAGCCCTGGATGATCATATCATCATCCAGGGCTTATGTGAGAACGTTCCACTGGGAACGTGAAGATCACCACCAGCCAGCAGACACAACCAAAAACACTTCGCAGAGGTCTTTGGAGCCCATCACCAGGGTTGCTTCTGGTGTGCTTGATGACCACATAATCCCACTGTGAACTTAATTAAAAGTAATACCAATAAAATAAATAAAAATACAAATGCAGTTTGGGAACTAAGAGTGCAAGTAGCAGCCAGGAGATGTTAATCAGCCCTTCGTGAACTGATCATCAGCAGGTGTGTAGACCTCTATTGAAGCAGATGTTTTAGATATTTGATGGTCTCGAGCATTCAAGTGTGTGTTACCTCAATGCCAAGAGGGAAAGAAATCAGTAACTGTTGCTGTACATCAATCTGGAAAGGGTTATAAAACCATTTCCAATCTATTTGCAGTTCAGCGTTCTACAGTGAGAAAGATTATTGACAAGTGGAAAAAGCTCAAGACAGATGTCAGTCTTCCAGGAGTGGACATCAGATTTACCCCAAAATCAAAAAAATCTAAAGAATCTAGAGGGCAACAAGTCAGTCCATGACAGCACCGTTGGAAGAGGACTGAGCCAGTACGGTCTGATGGGAACCGTGTCCGGGAGAAAACCTCTTCTGTTACTGGAACGCTGGTGAAACATTTGTTTGTTTGTTTGAATAAACAATGACACGGTGAACAAAAGTATAAGTTGTTGTGCAGATGATGTTATATTTGTTTAACACAAACACCTGCTAACGTCACATGATTCTATTTTCCACTATAAAACATACAATTAAAAGAGGAGGGGCTAACTCGCGGACTTCCGTTTCTGTCACAGATGAACACATCAACATCATTTTTATTTCTCTCCAGGTACATGCAGACCGGACGCAGTTGCCATTCTTCTTCCTCCCATTTTAGTGTCAAAGCAGGACGTCGATGTTCAGCACAGTTTCCATCAACACTAATCTTTTATCATTCAAGTTTGCAGACTGAACCGGAATCCATCCCCCGGTAGCCATGGAAACCCACTGTACCAGATGAGTTTTGTTTAGGACCCAAAAAGAGAGGCTGAGGTGAGCAGATATGAAAGAACAGATAGTGAAAACAGTCCAATTGTGAATGCAAGCCAGGCGCAGAACTAGACGTAAACACGTGAATAAATAATGAGTCACAGAGCGCACCTAAACCCATGTGAACAACAAACCCCGCTTAAATGTACAAACTGGAGGTTAAACGAACAAACTTGTGGTGAAGAAGGAGCTGAGTCGAAGGGCGATGCTCTCGATTTACCGGTCGATCTACGCTCCCAGCCTCACCTGTGGTCATGAGGGAATCTGGGAAATGACCCAAAGCACAAAATCGCGGATACAAGCGGTCGACATGAGCTTCCTCTGTCCTATGTCAGAAAGGCAGCCAGCTTAGTCAAAAGGTTTTTGTCAGATTAGACGCTGCTATTATCCCTGGATAAGGAACGCGTGTTTACGCGCTGTCTCGCCGGCACCTGAAGCTGAGTTGAGGGGAGGGAAGACGAGTCGGGAGGTGGTGCTACGTCACATGACGGCTGCTGTCTGTCTGTTTGGGCTCACTGGCTTCACCGACATCAGAAGAGCTGGGCGGGTTTGGGTTTATATCGGATCCTGTTTTGTTTTGAAAGCCTGCGTCCTTGTGTTTTGGGTCTCTGTTGACTTCTATCCCTATCTGCCCTGAATGTTGCACCTGTGTCTCGTCAGCTCTGTGATTTATCTTGTCACGTCGACTGTTTCTTCCTGTGTCCCTACCGGACTGTTTGCTCCCCGTCTTTTCCTGGTACTGTCTAGTTTGGGTGTTTTTGTTTGATTCTTTTTGGATTCCGGGATATGCAGCACTTCCTGTTAATAAAATACCTTTGGTTTGGAACTCTCGCTGCCTCAGTCTCCTGCATCTCCTACATCCCCTAGTCATCCTGACAAGGGGATGTCCCCTGACATCGGGAGATGCAGCGGGTGGGGGATCCACGCTGAACAACAGCAGGTTTATGTAGTGACTTCCCCCAAATCAATCTGGGGTACTTGGGATTGCCCACAGTTTTGCACATGGCTGTGCAGTGAAAAGATGAACTTTGACAGGATTCTGTTGAACCGGTCGGAGAGGAAGAAGGGATGTTCACAAGCATCGTTTCTAAACAGAGACCCGCTGAATGTGGGTTTCTACTCTAACATTTGTGAAATGAAGGATGTTCTCCTGACATTTTTCTACTGCTGTGCTGGTCGTTTTCTTCCTCTACTGGTTTTATGTGTTTGTTCATCTACAGCTTGGTTAATTCCTTTGACAGTTTTTCTTCTCATTCTGCTGTTCATGAAGCACTCATCGAGGCTTATATTTGTTGATATCAACAAGGTTAAAGCTTAGCTTTTAAAGGTGAAAGCTTTCTACACAGCAGGCAGCACCGAGTCAGAGAGAAACCGGCAGTTTCTCTGCTGCAGAAAGGAGTCGATGCCAGAGGGAGAAATCACTGACATTCAAGTAGGACACACACAAAACACACCTAAGGAAATTAAGGCTACAAAGCTCTGTGACAGCAGGAGCTCAAATTATCTTCATCCCTGAGAAAATGGAGCAATCTCCACTTCAGTTCTCTTCCTGAAACCAGTACCATAGAAGAAGAGGTTTTTTGTGCCACAATGATTGCAAAGGTGAAGTCACGAGGCAAAATGCCAGTCTGCACTATATTTTTTTTATTTATTTTGGACCTGAGGATGTGAGAGCTGCAGGACAATGTCCTCCAGATCTGCAGATGTGATGACAGAAAATTCTCCCTAATAAGAAACTGTTACCCAGCAGCTGCGTCACAAACAAGCTGCAACATAACCCCAACTGACAAGAGGGACTTTTTAATTAACTGACCACAATCCGCTAATTTTCACTCATCTAGTTTTAATCTGAACTCAAAACTTTGAAATAATTTAATAATAATAAAAGTTCTTCCCATAAACTGTAAAATTGAGAAGGCCACACCCCCTGTGATGTCATGCGAAGGTTTCCTGAAAAGGTGATTTAAGCCTCTTTTTCATCTCTTTGTGCATCACCATGTAGGTAGGAAATAACACTGCCTGAGTTTATCCAAAACAGACAAACTGTGAGAACACTAAATTAAATATTTTAAATCTTAAATATTTTACCTTCGCTGACTTAGTTTAAACAAAACTGATTAATATGACTCCATTAATTCTGACCAAATCTGTCCAAACGTCCTCAGTTTAACAGTTGCTGTCAAAACGACAACTAAAGCGAGTGCTGCCACAGCTGAAACCAGGACTAGAGGAGCATAATCTGATTTCATGATTTCTTGATTTCATAATCGGTCTTTGTGATTTCTTGATTTCAGCTACACGTTTGGATGATTTCCTGATCTGATTTCCTGATTTCATCTAATGATTTAATGATTTGATTTTATGACCTGATTTCATTTAATGATTGGTTGACTTCATGATTAGATTCCTTAATTTCATTTTATGATTTGTTGATTTCATTTAGGGCAGCACGGTGGCTTAGTGGTTAGCACTGTTGCCTCACAGCAAGAAGGTTCCCGGTTCAATTCCCGGCCCGGTGGGTCTTTCTGTGTGGAGTTTGCATGTTCTCCCCGTGCTTGCGTGGGTTTCCTCCAGGTACTCCAGCTTCCTCCCACAGTCCAAAAACATGCAGGGTAGGTTAATTGATCTTTCTAAATTCTCCCTAGGTGTGAATGTGAGTGTGATTGGTTGTTTGTATGTGGCCCTGGATGGACTGGCGACCTGTCCAGGTGGACCCCGGGCTTTCGCCTGATATGCGTCGGGATAGGCTCCGACAGACCCCCGTGACCCGGAAACGGATAAAGCGGGTATAGATAATGGATGGATTTTTAAAATTTTATTTCAGGATTCCATAATCTGAGTTCATGATTTCATAATCTGGTTTCACGATTTCTGATTTCACAAGTTGATGATTTTAAGATCTGATTTCATGATCTGATTGCATGACTTTAAGATATAATTTAATGATTTGGTGATTTCATGATTTGATGATTTCATTATCTAATCTAATGATTTCATGTCAACCAGCACTAGAGGAGCTGAGATGTGTTACTAGATGGCATTTTCGTTTATATTTTGCTCATTTAAAATCCTGTGGCAGCCCTGATGAACCGTTAGGGGAGGGCGCATGAACATTGGAGGATGTGTGTAACGAAACAGCAATGCAGATGTGAGACTGTGTGAAAAGGATCAGTTGCATCGGCCTCTGTCAAAGTGTGAGAGCTGGCAACGCTGTGCTAGTATGAATAATCTGGACCTACTCTCTAAACCCCAACTATGGCCCCGCTTGGTTCAAAATCTTGAACTTTTGAAGCTCAGCAGGGAAAGCCTTTCAGTTAGTCTTCATAAACCAGAGTAAATAAAAGTGTTTTGTCCTGGTGCCAGCGTCCTCACCTTGGCCCGGAGGATGGTGCAGTGCAGCTCGCTGGAGCTCTGCTCGTATCTCAGCTCGAACTCCAGCGTTCCCAGAGAAGCTGAAGGGAAGCACAGCAGGACAGACAGGAACAACATCATTATCGCTCATAAAAACAGAAGGATTTACAGCGCTGGGATCAGCAGGAAGGAAAAGCTACACTGTTACGAGTGAGTTAGAATGAATGACAGCATGCAAGGGACCAGAGGACGAAGCAATGACAGGCAGGAAATCCAATTTGGGGGAGCAGCATCTGTCACAACTATCCCTGCACAGCATATCACACTTTAGAAAAATACATGTTATTCTGGCTACAAGCAGGTGTACACACACACACACACACACACTGTTTAAAGACTCCAGAAACAAGAGCCCACACACACTAACCACAGCCTGCTGTTCTTCCACTGCTATTATATAACATTACACATTACAGAGTCTATGATTCCCAAATACCAACAAACTAAAGATTATGCAACAGAACAACAGGCAACACTTGAAGTTTTATTGGAGCCTCCTACAACATGGTGAACTGGAGCTTCAGAATCAGTCAGGACTGACTTATGTCAGTCAGTTACTTATGTTACATTTGCTGACTTTACTTAAGCCAACCTATTACTTCATATTATTAATAATAAAATACTAATATTAGTATTTATAAGTATATTAAATAATGAATGTCATTGTCATGTCAAGTCTGAATTGAGTGCTGCCAGACTAGAACCAGGGACTAGTGGAAGTCCGCTGGAACCACTCTTTGCTTAACCAGCCACTCGGCATAAACCGGCTGCAACAGACTTATATAACTTTAAATTTAGCAGACGCTTTAATCTAAAGCGACTGAATAACTAAACATGCACATTTTTTGGACCCACACAAGCACATGGAGAACATGCAAACACCACACAGCTGCAACTCTTGACACAACCTGCCAAGAGTTGAACCAGGAACCGTCTGCCGTGTATCCCACTATGCTGACTTCCAATTGAAAGAGTCCTGAAATCCACCGTGGCCCCCAGCTCCTTCAGCAGATCTACTCTGGAGGAGCTGCAGACCTCCTGCTTTAAATAGCATTTCAGTGGTGAAATCAGAAATTACTGTCTTGTTTAGCTGATGCTCAATAAGCAAAAGCTGCCTGCTCTGAGCTTGGCTTTGTCCTCAGACCTTCTGGACCAATCCAAGGCAGTCTCAGAGGTCTGTTGGTAATTAACAAAAAGTGCTAAACACTAATAAGCTACAGCTTCAGCTGCTTACACAAGACCACACAATATACACACAAACATTTCCCCGTATGGATGCAGAGTATATGAACTCCAGGAGGTCAAAAGAGGAACTGCAGGTCCGGATCCAACCCTAGTTGCCAGTAGACAAACTGCAGGTCCGGATCTAGACCCTAGTGGTCAGTAGAGGAACCGCAGGTCCGTAGCCAGACCCTAGTGGCCAGTAGATGAACTGCAAGTCCGGATCAAGACCCTAGTTGTCAGTAGAGGAACCGCAGGTCCGGATCCAGACCCTAGTTGCCAGTAGACGAACTGCAGGTCAGGATCTAGACCCTAGTGGTCAGTAGACAAACCGCAGTCTGGATCCAGACCCAGGTGGTCAGTAGACGAACCGCAGGTCTTGATCTAGATCCTAGTGGATAGTCGAGGAGCCGCAGGTCCGGATCCAGACCCTAGTGGTCAGTAGAGGAACTGCAGGTCCGGATCCAAACCCTAGTGGCCAGTAGATGAACCGCAAGTCCGGATCCTGACCTTATTGGTCAGTAGAGGAACCGCAGGTCCGGATCAAAACCCTAGTTGTTGGTAGAGGAACGGCAGGTCTGGGTCAAGATCCTAGTGGATAGTAGAGGATCTGCAGGTCCGGATCCAAACCCTTGTGGCCGGTAGTTGAACTGCAGGTCCGGATCCAGACCTTAGTGGTCACTAGAGGAACCGCAGGTCCGGATCCAGACCCTAGTTGTTAGTGCACAAACCGCAGGTCTGGATTCAACCCTAGTTGCCAGTAGAGGAACTACAGGTCTTGATCCAGACCTTAGTTGTTAGTACAAAAACTGCTGGTCCGGATCCAGACCCTAGTGGCCAGTGGATGTACCGCAGGTCCAGATCCAGACCCTAGTGGTCAGTAGAGGAACCGCAGTCCGGATCCAGACCCAGGTGGTCAGTAGACCAACCGCAGATCTGGATCTCGATCTTAGTGGCCAGTAGATTAACCGCAGGTCTAGATCCAACCCTAGTGGTCAGTAGAGGAACCGCAGGTCCGTATCCAAACCCTAGTGGTTAGTAGACGAACCGCAGGTCCGGATCCAGACCTTAGTGGCCAGTAGATGATCCGCAGGTCCGGATCCAGACCTTAGTGGTCAGTAGAGGAACCGCAGTCCGGATCCAGACCCAGGTGGTCAGTAGACCAACCGCAGATCTGGACCTAGATCCTAGTGAATAGTAGAGGAACCGCAGGTCCGGATCCAGACCCTAGTGGCCAGTAGATGAACCGCAGGCCCAGATCCAAACCTTAGTTGTTAGTAGACAAATTGCAGGTTCAGATCCAGACCCTAGTGGCCACTAGATGAACCACAGGTCCAGATCCAGACCTTAGTTGTTAGTAGAAAAACTGCAGGTCTGGATCCACAACCTAGTGGCCAGTAGATGAACAGCGGTTCCGGATCCAGACCCTAGTGGCCAGTAGATGAACTGTAGGTCCGGATCCAGACCTTAGTGGTCACTAGAGGAACCTGCAGGTCCGGATCCAGACCCTAGTGGCCAGTAGATTAACCGCAGGTCCGGATCCAGACCCTTGTTGTTTGTAGAGAAACCGCAGGTCTGGATCCAGACCCTAGTGGCCAGTAGAGGAACCGCGGTTCCGGTTCCAGACCCTAGTGGCCAGTAGATGAACTGTAGGTCCGGATCCAGACCTTAGTGGTCACTAGAGGAACTGCAGGTCCGGATCCAGACCCTAGTGGCCAGTAGATGAACCGCAGATCCGGACTCGGACCTTAGTAGTCTGTACATGAACCGCAGGTCCGGATCCAAACTCAGGTTGTCAGTAGAGAACCACAGGTCAGATGTGGAAGGTTTGTTCTTCTGTTCCATGTGACTCACAGACTTGTGCTCCTCATTGGCCCAATTGTTGATTAACTGGTTGTGGTTTAGGTAATAATAATAATTATAATAATAATTATAATAATAATAATATTAAAAGTAATAATAACGTGCTATTCATAAAACCTGCAGGGACATCACAGAGGTCTTCTATGCAGTCTTTCTATTGATGTGTATTAGCTTTTCAAATAATTGTATTTTGTTTTTATTAAAATTTTTCACAGCATTGCAACTTCTCTGTTTGCATTTTACTTGTGCAACTTTCTGCATTTTTTCATTCCTACACTCCTGGACTCTTTTTCATACAGTATTTCAGGTTTTTTCTTTAAATGCTGACCCTCCCTCCAGACAAAAAAAATCGCTGCAATCGATTCTTCTGTGAGATGTTTGGACTCAAAGTGAGAAAAACATCAGAGCTGCATTCTCTCTTCTCGCTCCTCCTCTGCGGATGTTTTTGTGAAGGTCTTTAAAGTTTCCCTCCACCTCCACCAACTTACAGCATCAGGTTCTCTGTTGTATTTAATGTTTGATCAAAGCCTTCGGTTCCAATTGTGGGAGTCAGGATTAGATGAAAGTGAAGTCTTGTAAGAAAACACAAAAGAATAAGACTGCAGTGACTGAAGGATGCAGATTCTTGGTGGAGGAGACCCTTTAACTCAAGCAGCCACGTTAGAGGCCTCCTTGACTCTGCAGTTGGAGCTCCACCCTGCACTCAGCTGTCTCTTTGTAAAGCTTCAGCAACCGTGAAGTCACGTGAGTGTCATTATTGACGCTATTTCAACCTGAACACATGAATTATTCACCAGCTGCTCTGAACTGGACCCTGAAGCGGTGGTCTGTGTTGCTGATGCTCAGATAAACGGTACCCATGTGGCTCCAAGTTTAAGCTGCTGCGGTATCTTTACATCCTACAAAGATTCAGACTCCATCGTCACATGTAAACACTGCAGAGAAATGCTTGAAAGCCTTGTGGTTTACAAAGTCCAACCCCAGTCCAACCGGATGTTCCGGACAGTTAACACCTACAACTTCCATACTGCACATTCACGTCGTCAAAACTGTCTTCACAAACTACACTGAAACCTGGATGATGCACTGAAATATAAATATAAATATACATATATATATATATATATATATATATATATGTATATATATATATGTTTGAGGGATCTTCTGTAGCGGTGTGAAAGATCTCCTGTTGCGTCTATGTTGCAGCGGATCTAAAGAACTTCTAACTGAAGACGCCCTGTTTCTAAATCACTGTGTTGTGAAGACGATGATCAGGGTTGTCTATGATGTTCTTTTTATAAAGTATCCTCCTTTGCACAATTATCTCCAGAGGTTCCAGAACAGATTCAGACTTCTTTATGAGTTTGTTCAGTCTCTGGTTCTGATGCTTGAATTCTCCACAACAGACCCGTACGTGTACTTTTACCCATACCCGTACCCGTACCCGTACCCGTACCCATACGTGTATCTGTACCTTTACCCATTCCCTTTACTTGTACCCGTACCCGTATGTGTACTTGTACCCATACCCGTACGTGTACTTGTACCCGTACCTTTACCCATACCTGTACGTGTATCTGTACCTTTACGTGTACTTTTACCCGTACCCGTACTCGTACCCGTACTCGTACCCGTACTCGTACCCGTACCCGTACCCGTACCCGTACTCCTACTCGTACTCGTACCCGTACTCGTACCCGTACCTGTACCCATACCTGTACCCGTACGTGTATCTGTACCTTTACGTGTGCTTTTACCCGTACCCGTACTCGTACCCGTACTCGTACCCGTACCCGTACTTCTACCCGTACTCGTACCCGTACCTGTACCCATACCTGTACCCGTAACCGTACGTGTATCTGTACCTTTACGTGTACTTTTACCCATACCCGTACCCGTACCCGTACCCGTACTCCTACCCGTACGCCTACCCGTACGTGTACGTGTACCCGTACCCGTACGTGTACTCGTACCCGTACCCGTACGTGTACTCGTACCCGTACCCGTACGTGTACTCGTACCTGTACCCGTACGTGTACTCGTACCCGTACGTGTACTCATACCTGTACCCATACTCGTACCCGTACCCGTACGTGTACTCGTACCTGTACCCGTACGTGTACTCGTACCCGTACGTGTACCTGTACCCGTACGTGTACTCGTACCCGTACGTGTACTCATACCTGTACCCATACTCGTACCCGTACCCGTACGTGTACTCGTACCCGTACCCGTACGTGTACTCGTACCTGTACCCGTACGTGTACTCGTACCCGTACGTGTACTCGTACCTGTACCCGTACGTGTACTCGTACCCGTACGTGTACTCATACCTGCACCTGTGAGCTCGGTCCAGACTGAAGCTTTAATTAACTTTGTGAGGTTTCCATGCCTCAGTAACCAAAGGACTGAAGTTAAATCCATGCAAAACCTTTTAGTGGACCAAAAGAGGTTTGTAAATCAAATCATGTTGTGGGAACAAAATTTAACAAGTAAATGCAGCCCCAAGCGTTGCTGTCCAGCTTCTTATTGGGTTAGTGTTTTAACGGGTGGAACCAGATTTGAGCAGTATGAGGAGGACTGAGTGGCGCCTCGCAGCAGCCGTCTGGAGAAGCCCAATCACCTGTTCATTTTCACGATGGTAACACACACACACACACACACACACACACACACACACACACACACACACACACACACACACACACACACACACACACACACACACACACAAACAGACACATGCCAACAGCGAGGCTCACTGCAGTCGTCACTGTCGTCGCTGTTGATCTCCACTGACGTGTCCATGCTGCTGTTCTGGGACAGGGACCCGCCGCCGCCCCACCTGCCGTGGGCCCGCTGGGGTGACAGGAGGTGAGCCCCACCCATCGCAGACGCCACAGGTGGGCTTAGGGCCAGCGGTGAGGATGAAGGGTTGGGAGACAGGGCGGGGTTTGGAGAAATGGGGGTCGGGGAGGTGGGGGACAGGCGGGGGAAGTAGGCAGAGATTTGGCGTATCGGTCTGATTGGGCCAGGGCAGACGTCAATGGCCATGTGTTCCTGGATGGAGATGCTGAGCTTCTTTCCTCTCTGCACCGTCATAGAGTCTGAAAACCAAAACAGATGTTGTAAGTCATAGTTGTAGCACCTGCAGCCTATCACACAAGCACCAGAGCCGACGGATCGCAGTCGAAACGTCAAAGTTCCGTTACAGCTTAATGAAAAGACACAGGTCAAATCTAAAACAATACAAATGATAAAAAACGACAACAAACTTATTGTGACCATCTACACCAGCACTTTCCCAGTTTACTGTGTGTTTTGGGCGTGGTTTTATGGAAGAAGATGTGTTTTTTTCTGTTGGGGACATCTTCTGCATATGGAAGAAAGCGCTGTGAACTAGCCTCACAAGCTCCTGAACTCCGTCACCTTCTTCACCTTTATTGAGTTCCCTCTTCAGCTCAGAAACTCCAACCTGCTTCCAAATCTGCCACAACATTCAGTCACGTTAGGAGTCCCAACCAAAATCCCTCAGCGCTTAGACATTAAGTTGTTCACATTAACCCTGGTTACCTGGTCCTCCTGAGCACAAGATATAAATCACAGTAGAGGAACTGCAGGTTTTTCTTTGTTCTGCGTTCTCTTCAAGCCAACAGCAAGAATGTGTGTTCGCCAATGACAGAAGTGTTTCTGATGAAAAACCTGACCTGCAGTTCCTCTACCGACCACCACGGTTCTGATCCAGACCCACAGTTCCTCTACCGACCACTGTAGTCCTGATCCAGACCCGCAGTTTCTCTACCGACCACCAGGGTTCTGATCCAGACTCGCAGTTCCTCCCCTGACCACTATAGTCCTGATCCAGACCCGCAGTTCCTCCCCTGACCACTATAGTCCTGATCCAGACCTGCAGTTCCTCTACCGACCACCACGGTTCTGATCCAGACCCACAGTTCCTCTACCGACCACTGTAGTCCTGATCCAGACCCGCAGTTTCTCTACCGACCACCAGGGTTCTGATCCAGACTCGCAGTTCCTCCCCTGACCACTATAGTCCTGATCCAGACCCGCAGTTCCTCCCCTGACCACTATAGTCCTGATCCAGACCTGCAGTTCCTCTACCGACCACCAGGGTTCTGATCCAGAGTCGCAGTTCCTCCCCTGACCACTATAGTCCTGATGCAGACCTGCAGTTCCTCTACCGACCACTATAGTCCTGATGCAGACCTGCAGTTCCTCTACCGACCACTATAGTCCTGATCCAGACCAGCAGTTCCTCTAGCGACCACCAGGGTTCTGATCCAGACCCACAGTTCCTCTACCGACAACTATAGTCTTGATCCAGACCCGCAGTTCCTCTACCGACCACCAGGGTTCTGATCCAGACCCGCAGTTCCTCTATCGACCACTATAGTCCTGATCCAGACCCACAGTTCCTTTACCGACCACTATAGTCCTAATCCAGACTCCCAGTCTCTGTACCAGCCACCAGGGTCCTGATCCAGACCTGCAGTTCCTCTACCGACCACTATAGTCCTAATCCAGACTCCCAGTCTCTGTACCAGCCACCAGGGTCCTGATCCAGACCTGCAGTTCCTCTACCGACCACCAGGGTCCTGATCCAGACCTGCAGATCCTCCCTAATCCCATACAGCGGGGTGACATCCCAGGGGTTTGTCCAGTTCTTCTACAGTCTTTGGCTAAAAAGAAATCTGATCCCCCCGATTTTGACTTATTTTTTTAGGATTAAAACTTTAGCACACAACTTCTAAAACAGAAAGATTGTAAAAACCATCTCCATTTGTCATTCTTCCAGCTTGTTACCAGGATCAGTGACTGATCGCTGGGCTCTTATGTCCTGACAGACCCATTACAGACCCCTGACAGACCCCTGACAGACCCCTTACAGACCCCTTACAGACCCCTGACACACCCCTTACAGACCCCTGACAGACCCCTGACAGACCCCTGACAGACCCCTTACAGACCCCTTACAGACCCCTGACAGACCCCTTACAGACCCCTGACACACCCCTGACAGACCCCTGACAGACCCCTGACAGACCCCTTACAGACCCCTTACAGACCCCTTACAGACCCCTGACAGACCCCTGACAGACCCCTTACAGACCCCTTACAGACCCCTGACACACCCCTTACAGACCCCTGACAGACCCCTTACAGACCCCTTACAGACCCCTTACAGACCCCTGACAGACCCCTGACAGACCCCTTACAGACCCCTTACAGACCCCTGACAGACCCCTTACAGACCCCTTACAGACCCCTTACAGACCCCCTAGAGACCCCTGACAGACCCCTTACAGACCCCTGACAGACCCCTTACAGACCCCCTAGAGACCCCTTACAGACCCCTGACAGACCCCTTACAGACCCCTGACAGAGCCCCTAGAGACCCCTGACAGACCCCCTACAGACCCCTGACAGACCCCTTACAGACCCCCTAGAGACCCCTGACAGACCCCTTACAGACCCCTTACAGACCCCTGACAGACCCCTTACAGACCCCTGACACACCCCTTACAGACCCCTGACAGACCCCTGACAGACCCCTTACAGACCCCTTACAGACCCCTGACAGACCCCTGACAGACCCCTTACAGACCCCTTACAGACCCCTGACACACCCCTTACAGACCCCTGACACACCCCTTACAGACCCCTGACACACCCCTTACAGACCCCTTACAGACCCCTTACAGACCCCTGACAGACCCCTTACAGACCCCTGACACACCCCTTACAGACCCCTGACAGACCCCTTACAGACCCCTTACAGACCCCTTACAGACCCCTGACAGACCCCCTAGAGACCCCTGACAGACCCCTTACAGACCCCTGACAGACCCCTTACAGACCCCTTACAGACCCCCTAGAGACCCCTGACAGACCCCTTACAGACCCCCTAGAGACCCCTTACAGACCCCCTAGAGACCCCTTACAGACCCCCTAGAGACCCCTGACAGACCCCTTACAGACCCCCTAGAGACCCCTTACAGACCCCCTAGAGACCCCTTACCCCCTTAACACACTCCGACTTTGTTTTGACCTGATCATTAAACACCTCCACTTATTCTCGCCAAAACCTCATTTTTTGAAAAACAGTGTTGCATGATACCTGATGTTAATCACAGCCCACTCGTCTTATTCAGCAGCACCAATGATATAATACAGACAGAACTCAGCCTCAGTGGGCAGCTGCAGGTAGGCGATGGCAGCTGTTCAATCAGGAACGCTTGTCAGGCAAACAGAGACAGGAAAGTCTCTGGAGTAGGGATGGTGCAGCATCCCAATGTCACTCAAAGGGACACTTTTACAGCCACTGTGGTGTAAAGGAGCTGTAGAAATACGGTGGGGCAAAAGGTATTTATTCAGCCACTGACTGTGCCGGTTCTCCTACTCAGAACGATGAGGGAGGTCGGTAAACGTCATTGTACCTTCACTTCAACTATGAGAGACAAAATGAGAAAAAAATCCAGGAAATCACATTTGTAAATTATTGTGGAAAAGAAGTATTTGGTCACTCACCAAAAAGCCAGATTTCTGGCTCTCCCAGACCTGTAACTTATTCTTTAAGAAGTTCTTCTGTCCTCCACTCGTTACCTGTATTCAACTGTTTGATCTCGTTAAAATATATAAGATAAATATAAAGGACACCGGTCCACAGCCTCAAACACCCAGACTCCAAACTCAACCACGGTCAAGACCGAAGAGCTATCGAAGGACACATGGAAGAACATTGTAGACCTGCATCAGGCTGAGAAGAGGGAATCTACAACAGGTGAGAAGGTCGGTGTGAAAAAACCAACTGTAGGGGCAACTGTAAGAACATGGAAGACCTACAGGACCACTGATGATCTCGCTCCATCTGGGCCCCCATGCAAGATCTCATCCTGTGGGGTCAAAGGGATCATGAGAACGATGAGTAAACATCCCAGAACTATACGTGGGGACCTGATGGATGACCTGCATAGAGCCGGGACCAAAGTAACAAAGACCACCATCAGTAACGCGCTACGCTGAGAGGGACTCGAATCCTGCAGAGCCAGGCCTGTCCATATGGATGGTCCAGAAGAGGACTGGGAGAATATCATGTGGTCAGACGAAACCAAAAAAGAACCTTTTTTGTAAAAACTCAACTTGCTGTGTTTGGAGGAAGAGGATTGCTGAGTTGCATCAAAGAACACCAAACCTACTGTGAAGCACGGGGGTGGAAACATCATGCTTTAGGGCTGTTTTTCTGCAAAGGCAGTTCCTCTACTGACCACCAGGGTCTGGTTCCAGCAGGGATTTCATTATAATGTCCAGCTTTACAGCCCAAATACACATTTAGTCTGGAACAAACTGTTTTGATCTGCACAGTTAGATGTCACGTCCAGAACTGTATGGGAGACTTTATATGTGGCTTATCAGGCAAAATTCCATAAAGGGATTGATTTTGATTATGGATCTTAGGAGAACTGTGATTAGGCTGAATAGTTTTCCATCATGGGAGAATGTGATGTGGATGTGATGGAGGAGTATAGGATACCTTGGCGTATCCTATAGACTTGACTGGAGATACAACGCTGATGCTGTTTCTAAGAAAGAACGTTACTTCAGACGTTACTTCTTGAGCAACCTCACGTCCTTCAGTGGTTGCAGCAAGATGTTGAATGTCTTCTATAAGTCTGTTGTGGAGAGTGCAACCACATCTGCAGTCAGCTGTGAGGACTTCTCAGGACAGTTCTGGAACCTCTGGAGTGTCTTCAGTCAGAGATTTCTTCAGATCTGCTGCAACACAGACCACTGCATGAGATCCTTTAGACCACTACAGGAGATCCTTCAGACCACGACAGGAGATCCTTTACACCACTACAGGAGATTCTTTACATCACTACAGGAGATCCTTTACACCACTACAGGAGATCCTTTACACCACTACAGGAGATTCTTTACACCACTACAGGAGATCCTTCAGACCACTACAGGAGATCCTTCAGACCACTACAGGAGATCCTTCAGACCACTACAGGAGATCCTTCAGATCACTACAGGAGATCCTTCAGACCACTACAGGAGATCCTTCAGACCACTACAGGAGATCCTTCAGATCACTACAGGAGATCCTTCAGACCACTACAGGAGTCCACACCACACCATTGGAAAGACTGAAGTCATGACGATTGCAACAATAAATTCTCCTCAGAGATGAATTAAGTATTTCTTTTTTTTATTGATTTTATTTATTTATAATTTTAATTGAATTTTTTTCCATTACCAATCTCGTCAGTATGGACATTGTGCACACGTGTATGTACGATACACACCGAAATTGTGGGCAGCCACTGTAACCACTAGGCCACCACTTAATATTTGCGTGTGTCTAACCCAGCAAAGAGCATGTTAGATGTTAAAGTCCATGACATGACAGGCAGGAGATAACTGAGCCAGGACGGTTTGTTTGGAGTTTCCAGGAAGAAACCTCTTCTGTCTAAAAAGAACATGGAAGCAAGACTGAGGTTCACAAACCTGCAGACTTCTGGAGCAACATCCTCTGGACACATGAGACCAACGTGGAGATCTTTGGTCTAAATGTCCAGAACCATGATTGGAGAAAACCACTGTGAAGCACGGCGGTGGAGGCATGATGGTCTGGACCTGCTTTACAGTCACAGGAACTGAATGTTTATACTCTTGTTAAAATAAATGTTAACCTATGAAATGAAGCTAAACTTCCATGTCCTCCAAAAGTGCAAAAGAAGAAAAGTGGATTCAAACATCTGATGAACATGTTTTCAGGTTCAGTGGCAGGTTCGTAGCCCTCGACTCTGATTCTAATCCACATTCACAGAACATGTTGCATGTCAGCTGGAAGAGGCAGAACAAGAACATCATCCAGCACTCGACTCTGTAATCAGGCTGCTGGAAAGCTGCTGCTACTGGCGGAGAACCAAACGCTGGCCGAGTCCTTTCTGCCTGAACTCCTGATGTTGAAAGAACTGAGTGAACCGAGTCCAGTTATCAAGCTGACAGAGCCGCAGTCTGCAGTCAGTTCATGTGATCGTTACGGCAAAGATGAAGGTAAAAACACAGCAGGAAAAAAAGTGAGGCCATGTGGGAGATACTTCATAGACGTGTAATTGGACAGAACACAACCCTCCTTAAAGACCTCTCCAGGGTGCTTTTAACGAGGCTGGAGCATCAAACCCGAGAAGGAATGAGGAGGTGGATCAAAGAGGAACATGGACCTCATGGTCCAGTTTATGGACTTTCAGGGAGACTAGAGTCAAAAGATCCACTTATGACACATGAAGTCCTCTAGATGAGGACAATCAAAGTGTCTAATCAAAGTCTAGGAGGTTTCACACAAATTTAAAAGATCACCACACATCTTTGACAAAAGGTTTAAAGGTAGGACTTCTGAAGACAAATGCTCCTGTGACTGCTCGGGTTACAAGACACTGAAATGATAGTTAGAAACATCAATAAAAGTCCACCGGGAAATTATTTGAGCCAGCGCGAAGTGTTTTCTCCTCTCCTCGCACGTCCTTCCCCCAGACCTGTAAGGTTTAAGGGTTTTAAAGACGACTGTAGACTCTATAAAAAAACCTTCTGTCCAGATGTTGGACTAACTCTGTTTAGTCCAACATCTGGGAAACTGGTTGGAAGGAACAAGTCTGATAACTTGTTGGACCGAAGAGCCGAAATTCCAGGTTGAACAAAGAAAAATCACAGTTTCTCTACCGACCACCGGGGTCCGGATCCAGACCTGCGGTTCCTCTACCGACCACTAGGGTCCGGATCCAGACCTGCGGTTCCTCTACCGACCACCGGGGTCCAGATCCAGACCTGCGGTTCCTCTACGGACCTGCAGTTCCTCTTTCGACCACCGGGGTCCGGATCCAGACCTGCGGTTCCTCTACCGACCACCGGGGTCCGGATCCAGACCTGCGGTTCCTCTATCGACCACCGGGTCCGGATCCAGACCTGCGGTTCCTCTACAGACCTGCAGTTCCTCCTTCGACCACCGGGGTCCGGATCCAGACCTGCGGTTCCTCTACCGACCACCGGGTTCCAGATCCAGACCTGCGGTTCCTCTATCGACCACCCGGGTACGGATCCAGACCTGCAGTTCCTCTATCGACCACCGGGGTCCAGATCCACACCTGTGGTTCCTCTTTCAACCACCGGAGTCCAGATCCAGACCTGTGGTTCCTCTCCTGACCACCCGGGTACGGACCCCAGTCCGAGACCCCGTCCTCCCCATCTGCTGCCAGATCAGTGAAGTTTGGCAGCTAATGAGCTGATTTCTCATCCTGTTTTACTCCTTCTTTTGTTAGTGTTCTCAAATTAGTGCTCTAAGAGGAAATGTGCTTTTTTTGGCTGTTGTTATTTATTTATTTATTTATTTGAGGGGCCTTTCTGCAGGGAGAAAAGGTGATTCATGCTTATGATCCTGTGGTACTTAAATGAGCTAAATGAATCTTCACAGAACCGGTGCGGAGCCTGAAAGCGACTCTGCTGACGGAGCTGCTGGATGTCTTCAGACTGACAATGGTCATGATGAGTCCTAATGGGCAGGTAAACGGTGGACAAGGAGCGCGAGGCCATCTGCCGGGCTAATCTTCAGTTTGACGTGTCCGTTAGAGGTTTTGGATTTGTTCTAGGACATGTCCACATGTCATGACTAAATCACAGACAGTATAAGCAGAACCGGACCGAGCCTCCGTCATGTTGCCTGTGTGCTTCTAAAGTATCAACCAAATGGTTTTTAGACTTTTAGAGGAGGATTTTTGACTCCACCCAATCCAAAATGGGTAAATGGGCAGATCCAGCAACAGCTGGCAGGAGGACTGACTGCCAGAGGCCTGAGGAAGCTCCAGACCTGGTGCAGGTCCAAGAGCAACAGACACTGGACTGCAGCTGAGACCCTGACCCTCCCAGGTTGGCCGTGTGTGGACCAGGGGTGGAGGTGGCTCACCTGAAGTACGCAGCTGGATCGGTGATCAACTCAGCCCCCAGCTAAAGAACAGTTTGGCCTTCGGTTCATCCAGACACCTGCAGGCCACCCCAGAACTGGTCCCACTCGTCTGTTAGTACAATTATGATTATACCGTTTATTTATAGGAACCATCAAGGCACCCGAGGCCGTTGTTCAAGAAGACACAACCACAATCAGCAACCATAAAACAATAACAAATAACTACAAAGAATACGATAATTCAAAAAAATGTGTCTTCAGTATCATTTCAGGATCATTAAAACAAATTATCATGTAAATATTATTTTTAAGCCCAAGAATCCAGACCTGAGGTTCTTCTATGGAACACTAGGGTCTGGATCCAGACCTGAGGTTCCCCTACGGACCACTGGTGTCTGGATCCAGACCTGAGGTTCCTCTACTGACCACTGGGGTCTGGATCCAGACCTGAGGTTCCTCTATGGACCACTGGGGTCTGGATCCAGACCTGAGGTTCTTCTACGGACCACTGGGGTCTGGATCCAGACCTGAGGATCCTCTACGGACCACTGGGATCTGGATCCAGACCTGAGGATCCTCTACGGACCACTGGGATGTGGATCCAGACCTGAGGTTCCTTTACTGACCACTGGGGTCTGGATCCAGACCTGAGGTTCCTCTACGGACCACTGGGGTCTGGATCCAGACCTGAGGTTCCTCTACTGACCACTGGGGTCTGGATCCAGACCTGAGGTTCCTCTACGGACCACTGGGGTCTGGATCCAGACCTGAGGTTCTTCTACGGACCACTGGGGTCTGGATCCAGACCTGAGGATCCTCTACGGACCACTCGGATCTGGATCCAGACTTGAGGATCCTCTACGGACCACTGGGATGTGGATCCAGACCTGAGGTTCCTTTACTGACCACTGGGGTCTGGATCCAGACCTGAGGTTCCTCTACGGACCACTGGGGTCTGGATCCAGACCTGAGGTTCTTTTACGGACCACTGGGATCTGGATCCAGACCTGAGGATCCTCTACGGACCACTGGGATCTGGATCCAGACCTGAGGATCCTCTACGGACCACTGGGGTCTGGATCCAGACCTGAGGTTCCTCTACGGACCACTGGGGTCTGGATCCAGACCTGAGGTTCCTCTACGGACCACTGGGGTCTGGATCCAGACCTGAGGTTCTTCTACGGACCACTGGGATCTGGATCCAGACCTGAGGATCCTCTACGGACCACTGGGATCTGGATCCAGACCTGAGGTTTCTCTACGGACCACTGGGATCTGGATCCAGACCTGAGGTTCCTTTACTGACCACTGGGGTCTGGATCCAGACCTGAGGTTCCTCTACGGACCACTGGGGTCTGGATCCAGACCTGAGGATCCTCTACGGACCACTGGGGTCTGGATCCAGACCTGAGGTTCTTCTACGGACCACTGGGATCTGGATCCAGACCTGAGGATCCTCTACGGACCACTGAGATCTGGATCCAGACCTGAGGTTTCTCTACGGACCACTGGGATCTGGATCCAGACCTGAGGTTCCTTTACTGACCACTGGGGTCTGGATCCAGACCTGAGGTTCCTCTACGGACCACTGGGGTCCGTAGAGGAACTGCTCAGGGGAGGAACTGCTCAGGGGAGGAACTGCAGGTCTGGATCTGGACCCCAGTGCTCAGAGGTGGAACTGCAGGTCCTGATCTGGACCCCAGTGCTCAGGGGAGGAACTGCAGGTCTGGATCTGGACCCCAGTGCTCAGAGGTGGAACTGCAGGTCCTGATCTGGACCCCAGTACTCAGGGGAGGAAGTACAGGTCTGGATCCAGTGTTATTTAAGAAAGGTGTAGCCTCTTGGATTTAATCAACAATTAGGTGGTAGATCTGCTTTGACTCTCTAGAAATTAGTCTCAAACAGGCGATGTCAGATGGTTCACATGTTCCTTGTAGAACTTTGTAGGAACCAATCCCCAGCTAATTAGCATGCTCTGTGAAAAAGCAATTAAATGAGATGTTACTGCTGACCTCCATTCTGGACACCATGACAGGGTCTGAATGCGTCGTGTCCAGTACAGTCCAAAACGAAAACTCAAATTCATGAAAGGGTTCATGAACGTTCTCGGACTGTCTGACATTTTCCTCAATATTTTGTTCTAATTTTATTTAGACTGACTTCTCTAAGATCAGTGTCTATGTGTGTGTGTGTGTGTCTGTGTGTGTGTGTATGTGTGAGTGTGTGTGTGGAGTGTGTGTGTGTGAGTGTGTGTGAGTGTGTGTGTGAGTGTGTGTGTGTGTGAGTGTGTGTGTGAGTGTGTGTGTGAGTGTGTGTGTGTGAGTGTGTGTGAGTGTGTGTGTGAGTGTGTGTGTGTGTGAGTGTGTGTGTGCTGTGTGTGTGTGAGTGTGTGTGTGTGTGTGTGTGTGTGAGTGTGTGTGTGTGTTGTGTGTGAGTGTGTGTGTGTGAGTGTGTGTGTGTGTGTGTGTGTGTGTGTGTGTGTGAGTGTGTGTGTGTGTGTGTGTGTGTGTGAGTGTGTTGTGTGTGAGTGTGTGTGGTGTGTGTGTGTGTGAGAGTGTCTATGTGTGAGGTGTGTGTGTGTGTGTGTGTGTGTGTGTGGTGTGTGTGTGTGTGAGGTGTGTGTGTGAGTGTGTGTGGGAGTTTGTGCGTGTGTGTGGTGTGTGG
>CM026214.1:1156543-1173757 GCA_014839995.1 Xenentodon cancila | reverse complement strand
CTTGATTTGTGCACGTGTACTACTTGATTTGTGCATGTTTACTACTTGTTTTGTGCACGTGTACTACTTGATTTGTGCATGTGTACTACTTGATTTGTGCACGTGTACTACTTGATTTGTGCATGTGTACTACTTGATTAGTGCATGTGCATTTCTTGATTTGTGCACGTGTACTACTTGATTAGTGCACGTGTACTACTTGATTAGTGCATGTGCACTACTTGATTTGTGCATGTGTACTACTTGATTGTGCACGTGTACTACTCGATTTGTGCATGTGCATTTCTTGATTTGTGCATGTGCACTACTTGATTTGTGCATGTGTACTACTTGATTAGTGCATGTGCATTTCTTGATTTGTGCACGTGTACTACTTGATTAGTGCACGTGTACTACTTGATTAGTGCATGTGCGTTTCTTGATTAGTGCATGTGTACTACTTGATTTGTGCACGTGTACTACTTGATTAGTGCATGTGCATTTCTTGATTTGTGCACGTGTACTACTTGATTAGTGCACGTGTACTACTTGATTAGTGCATGTGCACTACTTGATTAGTGCATGTGTACTACTTGATTAGTGCATGTGTACTACTTGATTTGTGCATGTGTACTACTTGATTAGTGCATGTGTACTACTTGATTTGTGCATGTGCACTACTTGATTAGTGCATGTGTACTACTTGATTAGTGCATGTTTACTACTTGATTAGTGCATGTGTACTACTTGATTAGTGCATGTGCACTACTTGATTTGTGCATGTGCACTACTTGATTAGTGCATGTGCACTACTTGATTAGTGCATGTGTACTACTTGATTAGTGCATGTGTACTACTTGATTTGTGCACGTGTACTACTTGATTAGTGCATGTTCACTACTTGATTAGTGCATGTGTACTACTTGATTTGTGCATGTGCACTACTTGATTAGTGCATGTTCACTACTTGATTAGTGCATGTGTACTACTTGATTTGTGCACGTGTACTACTTGATTAGTGCACGTGTACTACTTGATTAGTGCATGTGCACTACTTGATTTGTGCATGTGCACTACTTGATTTGTGCATGTGCACTACTTGATTAGTGCATGTGCACTACTTGATTAGTGCATGTGCACTACTTGATTTGTGCATTGTACTACTTGATTTGTGCATGTGCACTACTTGATTTGTGCATGTGTACTACTTGATTTGTGCATGTGCACTACTTGATTAGTGCATGTGCACTACTTGATTAGTGCATGTGTACTACTTGATTTGTGCATGTGTACTACTCGATTTGTGCATGTGCACTACTTGATTAGTGCATGTGTACTACTTGATTTGTGCATGTGTACTACTCGATTTGTGCATGTGCACTACTTGATTAGTGCATGTGTACTACTTGATTTGTGCATGTGTACTACTTGATTAGTGCATGTGTACTACTTGATTAGTGCATGTGTACTACTTGATTTGTGCACGTGTACTACTTGATTTGTGCATGTGTACTACTTGATTAGTGCATGTGCATTTCTTGATTTGTGCACGTGTACTACTTGATTTGTGCATGTGTACTACTTGATTTGTGCATGTGTACTACTCGATTAGTGCATGTGTACTACTTGATTAGTGCATGTGTACTACTTGATTTGTGCATGTGTACTACTTGATTTGTGCATGTGTACTACTTGATTTGTGCACGTGTACTACTTGATTTGTGCATGTTTACTACTTGTTTTGTGCACGTGTACTACTTGATTTGTGCATGTGTACTACTTGATTTGTGCACGTGTACTACTTGATTTGTGCATGTGTACTACTTGATTTGTGCATGTGTACTACTCGATTAGTCCATGTGTACTACTTGATTAGTGCATGTGTACTACTTGATTTGTGCATGTGTACTACTTGATTTGTGCATGTGTACTACTTGATTTGTGCACGTGTACTACTTGATTTGTGCATGTTTACTACTTGTTTTGTGCACGTGTACTACTTGATTTGTGCATGTGTACTACTTGATTTGTGCATGTGTACTACTTGATTTGTGCATGTGTACTACTTGATTTGTGCATGTGTACTACTTGATTTGTGCACGTGTACTACTTGATTTGTGCATGTTTACTACTTGTTTTGTGCACGTGTACTACTTGATTTGTGCATGTGTACTACTTGATTTGTGCACGTGTACTACTTGATTAGTGCATGTGCATTTCTTGATTTGTGCACGTGTACTACTTGATTAGTGCACGTGTACTACTTGATTAGTGCATGTGTACTACTTGATTAGTGCATGTGCACTACTTGATTTGTGCACGTGTACTACTTGATTAGTGCATGTGTACTACTTGATTTGTGCATGTGCACTACTTGATTAGTGCATGTGTACTACTTGATTAGTGCACGTGTACTACTTGATTAGTGCACGTGTACTACTTGATTAGTGCATGTGCACTACTTGATTTGTGCATGTGCACTACTTGATTAGTGCATGTGCACTACTTGATTAGTGCATGTGTACTACTTGATTAGTGCATGTGTACTACTTGATTTGTGCACGTGTACTACTTGATTAGTGCATGTTCACTACTTGATTAGTGCATGTGTACTACTTGATTTGTGCATGTGCACTACTTGATTAGTGCATGTTCACTACTTGATTAGTGCATGTGTACTACTTGATTTGTGCACGTGTACTACTTGATTAGTGCACGTGTACTACTTGATTAGTGCATGTGCACTACTTGATTTGTGCATGTGCACTACTTGATTTGTGCATGTGCACTACTTGATTAGTGCATGTGCACTACTTGATTAGTGCATGTGCACTACTTGATTTGTGCATTGTACTACTTGATTTGTGCATGTGCACTACTTGATTTGTGCATGTGTACTACTTGATTTGTGCATGTGCACTACTTGATTAGTGCATGTGCACTACTTGATTAGTGCATGTGTACTACTTGATTTGTGCATGTGTACTACTCGATTTGTGCATGTGCACTACTTGATTAGTGCATGTGTACTACTTGATTTGTGCATGTGTACTACTCGATTTGTGCATGTGCACTACTTGATTAGTGCATGTGTACTACTTTATTTGTGCATGTGTACTACTTGATTAGTGCATGTGTACTACTTGATTTGTATATGTGTACTACTTGATTAGTGCATGTGCACTACTTGATTTGTGCATGTGTACTACTTGATTAGTGCATGTGTACTACTTGATTAGTGCATGTGCACTACTTGATTAGTGCATGTGCACTACTTGATTAGTGCATGTGCACTACTTGATTTGTGCATGTGCACTACTTGATTTGTGCATGTGTACTACTTGATTAGTGCATGTGCATTTCTTGATTTGTGCACGTGTACTACTTGATTTGTGCATGTGTACTACTTGATTTGTGCATGTGTACTACTCGATTAGTGCATGTGTACTACTTGATTAGTGCATGTGTACTACTTGATTTGTGCATGTGTACTACTTGATTTGTGCATGTGTACTACTTGATTTGTGCACGTGTACTACTTGATTTGTGCATGTTTACTACTTGTTTTGTGCACGTGTACTACTTGATTTGTGCATGTGTACTACTTGATTTGTGCACGTGTACTACTTGATTTGTGCATGTGTACTACTTGATTTGTGCATGTGTACTACTCGATTAGTGCATGTGTACTACTTGATTAGTGCATGTGTACTACTTGATTTGTGCATGTGTACTACTTGATTTGTGCATGTGTACTACTTGATTTGTGCACGTGTACTACTTGATTTGTGCATGTTTACTACTTGTTTTGTGCACGTGTACTACTTGATTTGTGCATGTGTACTACTTGATTTGTGCATGTGTACTACTTGATTTGTGCATGTGTACTACTTGATTTGTGCATGTGTACTACTTGATTTGTGCACGTGTACTACTTGATTTGTGCATGTTTACTACTTGTTTTGTGCACGTGTACTACTTGATTTGTGCATGTGTACTACTTGATTTGTGCACGTGTACTACTTGATTTGTGCATGTGTACTACTTGATTAGTGCATGTGCATTTCTTGATTTGTGCACGTGTACTACTTGATTAGTGCACGTGTACTACTTGATTAGTGCATGTGCACTACTTGATTTGTGCATGTGTACTACTTGATTTGTGCACGTGTACTACTCGATTTGTGCATGTGCATTTCTTGATTTGTGCATGTGCACTACTTGATTTGTGCATGTGTACTACTTGATTAGTGCATGTGCATTTCTTGATTTGTGCACGTGTACTACTTGATTAGTGCACGTGTACTACTTGATTAGTGCATGTGCGTTTCTTGATTAGTGCATGTGTACTACTTGATTTGTGCACGTGTACTACTTGATTAGTGCATGTGCATTTCTTGATTTGTGCACGTGTACTACTTGATTAGTGCACGTGTACTACTTGATTAGTGCATGTGCACTACTTGATTAGTGCATGTGTACTACTTGATTAGTGCATGTGCACTACTTGATTTGTGCACGTGTACTACTTGATTAGTGCATGTGTACTACTTGATTTGTGCATGTGCACTACTTGATTAGTGCATGTGTACTACTTGATTAGTGCACGTGTACTACTTGATTAGTGCACGTGTACTACTTGATTAGTGCATGTGCACTACTTGATTTGTGCATGTGCACTACTTGATTAGTGCATGTGCACTACTTGATTAGTGCATGTGTACTACTTGATTAGTGCATGTGTACTACTTGATTTGTGCACGTGTACTACTTGATTAGTGCATGTTCACTACTTGATTAGTGCATGTGTACTACTTGATTTGTGCATGTGCACTACTTGATTAGTGCATGTTCACTACTTGATTAGTGCATGTGTACTACTTGATTTGTGCACGTGTACTACTTGATTAGTGCACGTGTACTACTTGATTAGTGCATGTGCACTACTTGATTTGTGCATGTGCACTACTTGATTTGTGCATGTGCACTACTTGATTAGTGCATGTGCACTACTTGATTAGTGCATGTGCACTACTTGATTTGTGCATGTGCACTACTTGATTTGTGCATGTGTACTACTTGATTTGTGCATGTGCACTACTTGATTAGTGCATGTGCACTACTTGATTAGTGCATGTGTACTACTTGATTTGTGCATGTGTACTACTCGATTTGTGCATGTGCACTACTTGATTAGTGCATGTGTACTACTTGATTTGTGCATGTGTACTACTCGATTTGTGCATGTGCACTACTTGATTAGTGCATGTGTACTACTTGATTTGTGCATGTGTACTACTCGATTTGTGCATGTGCACTACTTGATTAGTGCATGTGTACTACTTGATTTGTATATGTGTACTACTTGATTAGTGCATGTGCACTACTTGATTTGTGCATGTGTACTACTTGATTAGTGCATGTGTACTACTTGATTAGTGCATGTGCACTACTTGATTAGTGCATGTGCACTACTTGATTAGTGCATGTGCACTACTTGATTTGTGCATGTGCACTACTTGATTAGTGCATGTGCACTACTTGATTTGTGCATGTGCACTACTTGATTTGTGCATGTGCACTACTTGATTTGTATATGTGCACTACTTGATTTGTGCATGTGTACTACTTGATTAGTGCATGTGCACTACTTGATTTGTGCATGTGCACTACTTGATTTGTGCATGTGCACTACTTGATTTGTATATGTGCACTACTTGATTTGTATATGTGTACTACTTGATTAGTGCATGTGCACTACTTGATTTGTGCATGTGTACTACTTGATTAGTGCATGTGTACTACTTGATTAGTGCATGTGCACTACTTGATTAGTGCATGTGCACTACTTGATTTGTGCATGTGTACTACTTGATTTGTGCATGTGCACTACTTGATTAGTGCATGTGTACTACTTGATTTGTGCATGTGCACTACTTGATTAGTGCATGTGCACTACTTGATTAGTGCATGTGCACTACTTGATTTGTGCATGTGCACTACTTGATTAGTGCATGTGCACTACTTGATTTGTGCATGTGCACTACTTGATTTGTGCATGTGCACTACTTGATTTGTATATGTGCACTACTTGATTTGTGCATGTGTACTACTTGATTAGTGCATGTGTACTACTTGATTAGTGCATGTGCACTACTTGATTTGTGCATGTGTACTACTTGATTTGTGAACGTTTTAAACCGTAACGAACCGTTTTGTCCATTTTGGGTTTTTTTAGGCATACGTTGTCACTGTTTATGACAGTTTTTCTGTTTCTGGTTTTTCTCTTATTTTTTTGTGGCCATTTTTTCTTTTCTGTAGTATTTGTTTTATCTTTTTATGCCACAATCCTAAACAAGAAAATGTTGGGAATATGCGTGAAATGGGATTTCTTTTATTGCAGACATTATGAACATGGAATATGTCTCTTTTTTCCCCGTCAACTTAATTTCATTTGTCAATATATATATATCCATTCTTGTTTTTCAGAACTTTAAAACATTCAATAAAACATTAGTATGGGACATTTTACCACTAGTATGGTGGTGAAACAAAAAAAACGACATTTCAAGGGACAACTTTTCCTGTCCTGCAGTTTTTGACCATGCAGCGATCTGTCATTTTTTTCCACCACTTATCTTATTTTCTTCAGTTTGCGTTGGTCCGTCTGGTTGTTGAGTATCTGTTTATCGCAGTTGTGAGTCGGTGGAGCAGGAAGACTGACCCAAATGCAGACAGAAGTGAGTGGGCAGCGACGTTTTGAGGTGATTCATTGACAAATGCAAAAACTGAGAGCTGACAAGCAAACAAAAACCAGAGAAAGAGCAGACTGTGAATGTGACATAAGACAGCAACATTAGGTTTGAGGATCTGAAGCTGTCAGTCGAGACATTCTCCGTTCATTGTCTTATTTCTGCACATCCAGCACATGTGCAACATGTGGATTTATCTCCATGACACTTGCATCCAGACTTTCACGCTGAAAACATCTGAATTTTCTAACGCTGGCCTCCATCAGAGGTCCTCTCTCGTCATTTTGTGCTTGAAGAATTGAAACGTCCTCCTGTTTCCAGTACTTCGGGGTCGCTGCAGTAGTTGGTCTAGTTGTTGTGTGAACAAACCACCACTAGCAGCTCTGGGTTTGCAGCCAACGAGTCGGTCTTCTGCCGACTGCTGAAGACCAGCTGACCCGTGACAGGGTCCAAGACGTCACCGCTTCAGCTGCCTGCTCTAATCAAGCCACCGTCACCTTCCACGCCACAGTTATGGCCGACCAGCTTCATTAGCTCTGGCAGAGCTCGCCAGTGCTCATGCGGCCCTCGTTTGAGACATTTCAGTGGTAACTGAGTTATATTTCCTACAACGAGAACTGGACACACCCACTGAGATGTCACCCACGGGTTGGTCAAGGGGGCTTTTGAAGCCTCTTTCTCTTCATAATGCGACACACCGCGTTGCAAATGGGCCATGCAACTAAACATATTCCTTATAACTTATGAATAATTGTGTTCTGTTTTCACATCTCACAAGTCCTACGTAGCGTAAATGAGCTCTCCAATAACAAGACACAGCTGTCAATCAACAAACATGCACCTGATTGCTCAGCCTTCAACCATCAAATGGATGACGTTTGTTGCTTCAGTCTGCAGTGTAACATGTTTGTTTCACGTTCGGTGACGCAGACGAGGTCAAGAAGGCTCTGAAGACACGGCGCCGAGGTCACTGGCTGACAGCGAGCCTTTGATGATGCTCTGTCCCGCTGGCCTCGTTATTTCTCCTCTATCCTCTCTGCGGCTTCGTGGCTCTTTGTAGGCTCGTGGTTGAGCCTCAGGGATTTTTTACAGCTGCTTGCGGTGTAGGACGGCATGTAATTATCAGATTTCTTTTATTCGATTAGGACGACTTTGATTATGGCCTTCTGTGAAGAAAAAGAAGAAGTTCATCCCTGAATTAGAAAAAGTTGGGACAATACAAAAAAAATCCACTTTCATTTCTGCATTCCAGACCTGCAACACCTTCCAAAGTTGATATGGGAAAAATGTAGCGCTTGTGAAAAGGTGAAGAAAAAATTATGATGATGTTTATTTTTCGCAATAGTGACCATGGAATGGACAACTGGGACAACTGGGAAGGAGTCACCAATGCTGAAAGGAAAATCCAGGATTTAGAGCAACATCTGCTCCCATCCAGGCGTTCTTTTCAGGGAAGGTCTTTCAGCTTTCAGCAAGACAACGCTGAACAACTCACATCCATAACATGACTCAAAAACACGACTCTTACTAAAAGAGTCTGGGAGCTGAGCTGGTGGGCCTGCAGTCCAGATCTTCAACCAGCTGGAAACATCTGGAGCATCCAAAAAAGATAATCCAGGACTGTTGAGCAGCTTCAGTCACATCAGACCACAATGAAACAACGTTCCTCTCCCAGAACTTCATCAGCTGGTCTCCATCAGCTGGATGCTCCACAGCCATGAACATCACCCAGAACCAACTCCAAATTTTTTGTTGCCACTAGTCTTGAAATGACCTCATTTCTTTTTCTCAAAACGAACAAATGAGACATCATCCCGCTGATGTCTCACTTCTTTTAGGATAAATGGGATTCCACCAACACTGACGCAGAACACCAGGCTGGAATACCACCATGGATCTTAGTGGTCCAGGACAGATGTTTGGTGCACTGCAGACTGTAGACTGTAGAAGAAGTCCTCTATGAGTCACCCGTAGGATTTCTAAAAAGTGTTTTTGAAGCCACATCTGAAATGAGGAAGTCTGTACAGATGTGATCAGGTGACAGCAGTTACCATCTTTAGTCAGCTCAAACTACTAGAGTTGGGTAAAGTCGCTCCGTCGCGAAAAAACACGCGTGAAACCTCTTCATACTTATGGGTGACGTCACACAGGCGCTGTCGGTTGGTTTTACGTACTTTGGTTGCCAGTCGGCCGGTAAAGATCAGCAGTTCAGCAGTTCAGTGGCCGCAGATGTCGATATCCTGCAGATATTCACTCCCAGCTTCACCTTTCCCAGCGCTCCAGCCAGTCATCTTCACCAGCCTGCCTGACCCTCAGCACTCCTCACCACGCTCCTTATTCCTCTAATCCTCAGCCAGCCGCCCTCCTCCTCCTCCTCCACCTCCTCCTCCTCTTCTTCGAGCTCCACCATCGGTTCACCTCAGCCATCTGCCTGGGAGCTTATACTGCAGCACTCCTCTCATCTCCGCTGCCTCTCCATTCCAACATTAAAAATAAACCATTCCTCCTCATCATCATCATCATCAACTTGACTCAAGCGGTCTGGTTGTAAACTGACAGAATTTCATGTAACATCTGAGAATTTTCTGAATCTTTGTTAAAAGGCTGCAGATCAGTTTCTGCTGCAGGTTATCGGATCGTGGCGTTTGAATCTTTAAAATCATCTTGATGGTCTTAAGCAAGACAGCGCCTCATTTAAGCTTCATAGTTGTGGTGATGATAACTTTCATTTAATGAGGCAGTGATGTAACCATGAGTCATAGCTGAGGTGACGGTACAAAGCTCCTGAATCATCAGGCCAGATTACATTTAATGTCTAAACATCTGGTTTAAAGCTTAAACAAATCACGATATCCAAGCCTGCTCTCATTCGACTCAACGCTGGTTTATATCCAAACAAATCAAAAACTTCAACTGAATTTTCAGAAAACTGGCAGCTAAAATGATCAAATGATTATTCATGGGTGGTTCACTGAGATGAGCAGTAGGTGGCGCCAGTTCTCCAACAGCAGCTGAACGACTTAATACCTAACAAAACAGCAACACTAATCTTTTTTTTTATGTCAAAATGTTTCTTTCAATTTATTAAAAAAAATAGTTACTTACTATTAGGACATGATGTCTAGTTCTCACGATCTCCTGTCCTTGTGAGAAGAACTGGACAACGCAGTTGTGACTGCACGCACAGGCTTTCTGAAGACCAGTTAGGAAATCTCTTGTTGCTCGTACTTCACTGCACGATGACGCAGATGAGAGGAACGATCAGGTCTGGGGAACAGGCGGGGACACGCCCACCTCAATAAAATTCAGTCAAGACCTGCGCTTCCTATACCGACCACCAGGGTCCAATCCAGACCTGCGGTTCCACACCAACCACCGGGGTCTGGATCCAGACCTTCGGTTCCTCCACCGACCACTGGGTTTTAGCTCCAGACCTGCGGTTCCTCTACCGACCACCAGGTTTTAGATCCAGACCTGCGGTTCCTCTACCGACCACCAGGTTTTAGATCTAGACCTGCAGTTCCTCTGCCGACCACCGGGGTCCGGATCCAGACCTTCGGTTCCTCTACCAACCACCGAGGTACGGATCCAGACCTTCAGTTCCTCTACCAACCACCGGGGTACGGATCCAGACCTGCGGTTCCTCTAACGACCACCGAGGTCCAGATCCAGACCTTCGGTTCCCCTACCGACCACCGGGGTACGGATCCAGACCTGTGGTTCCTCTACCGACCACCGGGGTCTGGATCCAGACCTGCCGTTCCTCTACCGACCACCAGGTTTTAGATCCAGACCTGCAGTTCCTCTACCAACCACCGGGGTCCGGATCCAGACCTTCGGTTCCTCTACTGACCACCGGGGTCTGGATCCAGACCTTCAGTTCCTCTACCAACCACCGGGGTCCGGATCCAGACCTGCGGTTCCTCTACCGACCACCAGGTTTTAGATCCAGACCTGCAGTTCCTCTACCGACCACCGGTGTCCGGATCCAGACCTTTGGTTCCTCTACCGACCACCAAGGTACGGATCCAGAACTTCAGTTCCTCTACCAACTACCGGGGTACGGATCCAGACCTGCGGTTCCTCTACCGACCACCGGAGTCCGGATCCAGGCCTTCGGTTCTTCTACCGACCACCGGAGTCCGGATCCAGGCCTTCGGTTCTTCTACCGACCACCGGAGTCCGGATCCAGGCCTTCGGTTCATCTCTGTGACCTTCCTGTTAAAAACGTTTACCCAGCAGAATTTAACATCAACTCGTCATCACGACAGGTTTATTGATTTTTATCTGTCCTTGTCATCTGCTCGCTCTGACCTTTGCAGACTGACTGAAACTTTTACTGCAGCAGAATCTTAATTAATGTCCTGCTAAAGTCCAAGTAAAGTATAATAAATGTACAGTGGTACAAAGGTCAAAGGTCAAGTACACATTTATACCAAATGACTGTAGGAAGATCAAGCCTCAGCAAACATGATGAATGAGAGGAGGGTTTGTGCGAGACAACAGAGGACTGACCCTGGAGCAGCTGGAAGCTCGGTCCAAAACCGAGGAACAGCAAGCAGAAGACTCTTTTCAAGTCATGTCAGGCTAATTTTGCTCAATAAAATAAAATCATTTTTCATATTCCGAAAGAGAATTTACATTTCAGCCTTTGTAAACTGACAAAACCCATCAGTTTACAAGGAAATTATTTGGAAATGATCAGGACTAACGGACCTAAAAAACCAGGACCAACAGACATTAAAAACCAGGACCAACAGACATTAAAAAGCAGGACTAACAGACCGTAGAATCAGGACCCATCCATCCATTATCTGTACCCGCTTCATCCGTTTCCGGGTCACGGGGGTCTGTCGGAGCCTATCCCGACGCATAGTAGGCGAAAGGCAGGGGTACACCTGGACAGGTCGCCAGTCTATCCAGGGCCACATACAAACAACCAATCACATTCACACTCACATCTAGGGAGAATTTAGGATGATCAATCAACCTACCCTGCATGTTTTTGGACTGTGGGAGGAAGCTGGAGTACCCGGAGGGAACCCATGCAAGCACGGGAAGAACATGCAAACTCCACACAGAAAGACCCACCGGGCCGGGAATTGAACCGGGAACCTTCTTGCTGTGAGGCAACAGTGCTAACCACTAAGCCACCGTGCTGCCTAGTACCAGAACCAAAAGACCTTAAATCAGGACTAACAGACCTTAAAAACAGGAGAGATGCAAGACCTTCAGAGAAGGTCTTGCATCTCTCAGCAAGATGATGCCAAACCTCGTCTTGCATCTATTCCATAAGCATGGAGGTGTAGCCGAAGAGTCGACGTGCCGTCACCTGCACTCCAGAACATAAAATCAGGAATTTAAAAGGACTTTGTTCTCTATACTTTTGTCCCATAGTCCACAAAGGAAGCTTTTACCATCATCAGCTGGTATTTGTTACTCCCCACAATGCCTCAGCACACATCAGACCAACTTACAGTTCATCTGCCGTCTGTCAAATGAGATCAATCACATCTGCTTCTTAATGTCTATAAATGTATTTTCTGTCAAATATAGGTCTTGAAGAAACCTTGTGTCTGTCACGGCTGGTGATGTGCACCCACGGTGACCCTGAACCCAGAGAGACCCGCCCCTCCCCCTCCCATCAACACCAGCATGACCAAATTTAACTCCTGGTTACATCCACTTTAACCCAACGTGACAGTTTAGTCCAACTGCAAATGTTTCACACCAACATAAAAACAATAACACAAACAGGTCTGTGAGGTCATCAAAGAACGGAAACCAGCTCAACATCAAAGAAAAACATCTGTTTAAATACAAAAAGAGAAAAATATGAGAAAAATAAAGCAGTATAGTAAAGCCAATCAGTGTTACAGCACCGCGTCTTATCACATGGGGACATAAAGACCTGCACTGTGGACAAGAGTCATTAACAGTAATGAGCTGAAACTAATGAGCGGGGATTCGCAACAGAGTTCATCGGTCTTCTGGTGTGAGACGCAGCACCGACAGTCCAGCGTTCAGGTTCAAGCGAACAAGGAACTAAAAAAACATGCAGTTCCTTGACTGACCACCAGAGGATGTTGAAGCACTTCTCGATTTTTAAGTCACTTTGGGTAGAAACATCTGCTAAATGAGTCCATGTAAACGTAAACATGTATAAAGCGTCAAACAGGCCTATGTTTGTTTCATAAGAACTAGTTGCAGTACCTCCATTGACCACCGGCTGCCTACAAAAGTGAGTCTCCACTGACCCCCACGTTGAACTGCATGAGGTAAAGTTTTATACAGCATCAAGAACTGCGTGAATGATTCAGGGCGTGGTCACAGCAGCCTTTTTTCACGTCACCATTGAAGTGACTGTTTTTGCCTGCAGCTCCGACCCCCCAGCGAGGATCAGCTGAAAGAGTCCGGAGTCATTCTGGATCACATCAGGGTCTTTACAGCCGGAGTCTGCTGGGATCTGCCGTCAAATCACGACGCTGTGCGTCAGGCTCACACAGCAGCGCCACGCCAACGCTCTACTGGTGCCGGTTCTCACGTGTCCTCGTCAGACTGCGTGTGTGCGCTGAAACTGTCCTGAGCCAAGCACGGTTTCATCAGTGGCCGGGGTCTCAGCCGGGTGGCCGCGGGTCCCAGCAGAACTCTGCCAGTCCCGGTTTCAGCTCTGGCAGCACTCGTTTCTGATGCTGTTTCAGTAGTGACACAAAGTGGTGTTACAAGACGTGCCGGACCATCCTCACTCATAAAAACAGCATTGTTGGTGGCCCTTTGTCAACACCGCAGACCTGCACACTCAGAAGTCGCGTCAGTCACTTAAAGTGGCTTTAAAGTTTCTTTCCAAGTTCGACTGTCCTCGGTTTCCACAGCTTTGCGCCGTTGTGAGGACATAAAACATTCTAACGTTGGCATCACCGCGAACTGTCCAACCTGAATCTCAGATGGTTTTTTTCTTTTGTTTTCTAAAACGGTCTCTTTTCTACAACTCACATGGGTCCTCACAAAAACACAGAAGTGCGCATACACACACTTTCAGAATATCATATTACACACTTGTAACAAACAAACGATCTCTGTCTCTTTTGGCAACCCTTCGGAGCAGTTGCTAGGCAACCAGGGGAATTTCTAAAAGCACTGGTATCTCCTCTGCAGAGGGGGAAGGCAGTGTGTGTGTGTGTGTGTGTGTGTGTGTGTGTGTGTGTGTGTGTGTGTGTGTGTGTGTGTGTGTGTGTGTGTGTGTGTGTGTGTGTGTGTGTTAAACAGTGGAGCGGGTTATGTAAACTGGATCGTCTCTATAAATATTCCAGGTCCCTGTCTCCAGATCGGAGCCAGATCCTGCAGGTGTACGAGGATCCACACGGGCTCCTTTCTGTTTATTTGAGCTGCAGGACGTTTCCCATGCAGCATCGCTATGACAACCTCAAACTGGAAGTCGCAGTTAAACAGAAATGGGATATTTTAAAGCTGCTTGTCCTCCTCCTGAAGGCGAGGCCTTTTGACCTGGAGCCAAGACATCAAAACAAACGGTGCGTTCAGGTGCGACGCGGTTGTCTAAGAGTCAAACTGCATCACCTGAGCTGAGAGTCAAGAGTCTCAGGTGTGAACGATTTCCGTCAAGAACAGAACATTTCCACTTCACAGAAACGACAACAACACTGGTGAAGTTTCACCAAAACGGGAACAGAAATAAAAATATCAGGTTTCAGGAAACACGTCTGGGAAAAATGAGCAAAGCAACAAGAGATAAACATTTGAGCCAACATGTCAGGAAACAAGAAATACTTGTTCCATCCATCCATCCATCCATCCATCCATCCATCCATCCATCCATCCATCCATCCATCCATGCATCCATCCATCCATCCATCCATCCATCCATCCATCCATCCATCCATCCATCCATCCATCCATCCATCCATGCATCCATCCATCCATCCATCCATCCATCCATCCATCCATCCATCCATCCATCCATCCATCCATCCATGCATCCATCCATCCATCCATCCATCCATCCATCCATCCATCCATCCATCCATCCATCCATCCATCCATCCATCCATCTCCACCTATTTAAGTTCAGCCCTAAGGGGAGCATCCTTGTAAAGAGCCCTAGATCCTTCCGAGTCCACCTCCTCCAGCTCCTGCACGGGAATGCTGAGGGCTTCCCAGGCCAGCCAAGAAATGCAGCATGTCCTGCCTGCTCCAGGCCCTCCAGGGCCTCCAGGTGTGATGTTCCTGAAACACCTCCCCAGAGTCCAGGAGGCATCCTAACCGGATGACCCATTTCAGGTGACTCCTCTGGAGACTCTGCTCGGAGACTCCCCTGAGTGGCAGATCTCCGTCTGGTTCCTGTAAACACTCGTTCACCCGAACGTGGTGGACTCGTCCCGAGCGTCACTGCAGACATCAGCCCTGCAAGGATGCAGCAGTTATAGAAAATGGACTAAACAAAGTTAAATGTCTGGTTTGAACAAAACTGCCAACTTCATGTCCAGAAGATCAACAAAGACGTCTACATGTATTAAAAGATAGGAGGTCCTTTTTTGCCCAAAATGTGTCCGGAACATCTTGGGACAAGGTTTTCAGGCAGACAGTCACCCTGGTTAACAACAGGGAGAGAACGTGTGTTAGCAACGGTATCTAAGAGGTTCCGTCGCAGTTCCACGAATCGTTTATAGACAGGCCCATTTCAATCTACCTGACTTATTTGTGAACCAAGGAAGAAGAGCTCTGATTGGTTGTTTTTGGTGGGATAAAGGTACCTCATCAGCACCTTCCTCTGAGCGGTAACGGGTCTCTGCTGTGTGGACGTTCTGGAGGAAGAGTCCAGCCACTCCTACCTTCAGCCTGGTTCTTTGGTCCCTGCCCACCGTAGCTGACCATAGCTGCAGGTCGGAGCACAGATCCACCAGCCGGTCTCCTCGTCCCTGCTTCATCCATGAGATGATGAGATTGTTTCACTTGAGCAGAACCTCATTCACAGCCAGGAGAGGACATTCCACCTTTATCCAACTAAGAATTTTATTTATTATTTTATTTATTTATTCTTTTAGTTTTTAGATTTGCCCCCTGCGTGTAGAGTAACGTATTTATTGTGCAGCGCCGAGGGTTTGAGAGTAACTTCAGTTCTCTGTACGAACCTCACGTGTGGCAGAACTGACAATAAACGTGACTTTGAAGAAACATGGTCAACTGCTTCACAAAGACAGCTGATGATCCTGGCTTGATGACACCATCAGAACCACACGACCCGCAGAGGCCTCAGGGCAGCACAACCCCTCCGCTCACTGGCTGCACCTAGAAACTCTGTCCATGAAGGTTCTGGAAAGAAGCGATGACAGAGGTCAGCCCTCACAGAGTCCCACTCGAAGGAAATCCAACGTGCGTGATGCCGACCGAACCCTCTCACTGTTCGGGGGCTGAGTGACCCGTGACAAACCCAGGACCCCAGACCCTTGACTCTCAGACTCTCCATGACCAGGGGGACAGGGTCAAATATATGCAGCACACCCATAACATGGTCCGGCTCCACTAAACTGGTGAGCTAGGTCCAGTTTGGGGTTTGGACCTTTCCGGTGCCACCCACAAATTAGAACCTCGTTTTTGGGTCCATAAGACACTTTCCTACTCATTTGGAGGTGTGTTTTTAATATGGAGGACCTGTCCAAGCCCAGACGTTTTCTTTCCAGCTGCTGTCTTGAAGAGCCGCTTCAGAACATTAAAAATGTTCTTCCACATGAACGTTTGCATAAGAACACCTACAGTTCCTACAGCTCGATGGAGGCTTTTGACACTCGGAAGAGCAGCCAGTAACACTCATTATCTTCCAAAACATTAAACTGGAGGAGATTAAAAGGTCAGCGAAGCTCAGGCATAAAAGAGACCCAGAACCGGTTACAGAAGAGGTGAGTTTTCTACCAACTAAATTACAAAGTTCTAGAGAAGTACTCCGCTGACGCACCAGCAACATGGTTGGAACAAGAAGTCGTCTTAAATCTCTCAGGTCCACGTTAAGGTTTGGTCTGAGTTTGTTGCATAACAGTGTCGTGTGAACCTGCAGTTCTGACTCTCATGTGTGTTACAGGCCGAGTTGGGGAGGCGGGGCGAGCCTCATCAGGGAGCGCCTCCCTCATCTGCACTGCTGGTATTTGAACACCCTGCAGGCACGAGGATGCTGCATGTCTGACTGCCCCCTGCTGGTGAAGCCACACAGTTGCAACAGCGACAACAGCTTTTTCATTGTGCCTTTTTTTTATTTTACAAACATTAAGATACCAAGTACCCCTGCTGTACAGCCATAACATTTAAACTCAGAAGATATGCTGACAGCAGAGATTAAATACTTCAGTGAGTATTAAGGATTCTCTGACATTTTTGTCCTGCTCCATCTTCTCCATCGTTTTATTTCACATCCATGACAACGCTGAGGGGGCCAACGTTTTAACACCCGGCCAGCCAATCACTAGCCATCATCACT
>CM026214.1:1141543-1151543 GCA_014839995.1 Xenentodon cancila | reverse complement strand
AGGTTGGATGTGAGGTTGGATGTCCGGTTGGATGTCTGGTTGGATGTGAGGTTGGATGTGAGGTTGGATGTCTGGTTGGATGTCTGGTTGGATGTGAGGTTGGATGTCTGGTTGGATGTGAGGTTGGATGTCTGGTTGGATGTGAGGTTGGATGTCTGGTTGGATGTGAGGTTGGATGTGAGGTTGGATGTCTGGTTGGATGTGAGGTTGGATGTCTGGTTGGATGTCCGGTTGGATGTCTGGTTGGATGTGAGGTTGGATGTGAGGTTGGATGTGTTACAGCTGTCCTAACCCTCAGACGACATCAACATCTGTCGGTGGAGTTTATCATTTCTGGTATCATTATCCATAATTTATTGGTGAAAGTGACTCAGACGTTCAGTCGTTCTAAAGAGCATCTGCTCGATAAGCCTCAGAAGACTCGGTGCTGACTGGGGTCGGAGTTGTCCCCCCGGGCCAATAAACGCAGTATTTATAGGCGAGCTGACTGCGATGGACTAACTGATCTGAGATCAGATATTAACAACTGCTGCAGTTTAAATTAGCTCAGCGTGGCTGCGGCTGCGACTAACCACTAACTGAACAGGGTCAAGCTGAAAGGTTAACAGGAAACAGCGTTCAGACGCTCAGACTATCGCTGCCAGCCTCAGGATGAGCTGACGACTCCTGATGCTGGAGTTCCTGAATACAGAAGGATTATCGCATAGATCTGCTTGGTCAAGTTGTCTGCTGCAGCTGTGATGACAGAGATCTCACAAAGGAGTAAAAGTACACGACAGTACATGACAGTACACAAAAATACACAACAGTACACAACAGTACACGACGGTACACGACGGTACACGACAGTACACGACGGTACACGACAGTACACGACGGTACACGACGGTACACGACGGTACACGATGGTACACGACGGTACACGACAGTACACTACGGTACACGATAGTACACAACAGTACACGACAGTACACAACAGTACACAACAGTACACGACGGTACACGACAGTACACTACGGTACACGACAGTACACGACAGTACACGACAGTACACGACGGTACACGACGGTACACGACGGTACACGACAGTACACCACGGTACACGACGGTACACGACAGTACACGACGGTACACGACGGTACACGACGGTACACGACGGTACACGACAGTACACGAGGGTACACGACGGTACACGACAGTACACGACGGTACACGACGGTACACGACGGTACACGACAGTACACTACGGTACACGACAGTACACAACAGTACACGACGGTACACGACGGTACACGACGGTACACGACGGTACACGACGGTACACGACAGTACACGACAGTACACAACAGTACACGACAGTACACGACGGTACACGACGGTACACGACGGTACACGACGGTACACGACGGTACACGACGGTACACGACGGTACACGACAGTACACCTTCTAGACGTTGTAAACACCAGCTGTCCACCACAGCTATGCAGATGACACACATCTATACAACCAGGAGACTAGGATCCAGTTCAAACTTTAATCAAAGTAAAGAGCAGCTGTGCCAGAATTTACTTCAGTTAATTGAAGACAAACCAGAATTAACAGTGTCTGGAGCCATTGACGATAAAAACCACGACCCAAACTAGAAATCTGGGACTGGTTCTGGTCTCAGATCTGGATGTAACAGACACATGAAGACAGTCTCTGAATGGTCTCGGGTCAAAATCCATCTCTGACCTCCTGGCCCATGATGAACCAACCAGAACCCTCAGGTCGTCTGGGCCACGCCCACTTTTCTGGACCCAGAGTCAGAACCAAACAGGTGAGGCAGCATTCAGCTTTGATGCTCCTCACCTGTGGAACAAACTCCCAGAATGCATCAGGGCTGCTGAGACATTCAATTACTTTCAATCTGTCTTTCTTTCATTTTTATTGGCCTTTAAAATCTTGTACTTTTTAATGTTTTATGTAAAACATCCTAACGGCCCTGCATACCGAAGACGACTGGCCTTGTTTGCTCCTCACCTTCCTCTGTAATGACCCTTGTTTTTGTCACGATGTGGGCTGGAACCGGTGGGCTGCACTTGTCCCGGCCCGATAAGGCCCGCTGCTGTCCCGGAGACGACCACGGACACTGCAGGGCGGGTCCAGGTGGTCGTTGCAGACAACAGCTCAGAGACAGTCCAACTCAAAACAACTCCGCGCTTTCTTTGAATGTTTTCATGAAATCCATATTTATGTCACTGTATTGTGATAATCCAGCCAGAAAATCCAGGACCTTTGTTCCTTAAACCCTTTTTAAAATTGAACAGCAACTGACACTATGTAAAACATCTGCGTGGGACAAGTCTTCATAAAAAATATCGTAATAATGTATTTTATTTAAAGGCACCTTTCATGACACTCCAGTTCACTTTAAAGATAAAAGCAGAAAGGCACAATGCACAATAAAAGAAATCAACCACTCACATCATCCGTGCAGACATCTGTTCTCCAAGTCAAAGAGAGAAGGAAACCCTGACAGAAGAGTCTTGAGATGAGACGTGAAGCTTGAGGCCGAATCCATGTTAAGAAGACCAGGCGTGAGCGCCGAAGAACCGTAGAGAGTTTCATAGAGACGCAGAGAGATGGGTGGAGAGGCCGAGGCTACGGGGAGGTATGAAGATGAGGAGGAGGTGAGGCTATGGATGGCTTGTAGGTGAACAGAAGCATTTCAAGAGGGGAGGGTGGGGAGGGCTGTGATGGCAGGGAGCGTCAGGGAGTGGTCCGGGTTCTGATGGCCGGGGGCGTGAAGCCTTACAGAGTCTGGTTGTGCTGGTCTGGATGCTCCAGAACGTTATATGTTTGCATAAATTTATACTTTGTATGTGTGTTCCTGGGTGAACTCTTGGTAGGAGTCGTTCTGTGTGGAGTTTGCATGTTGGAGACGTCTGCATGAGTTTTCTCCAGCTTCCTGGGATCTTCTCCAGCAGAGCCCTGTGACCCCGCACAGGATAAAGCAGCTTTTGAAGGTAGATGAGCATCTTTAAATATATAGATATATAGATATTCATTAAGTCTTTATTCACAGCTCAGAGGTCATGTAGGTGTGTGTGTGTGTGTGTGTGTGTGTGTGTGTGTGTGTGTGTGTGTGTGTGTGTGTGTGTGTGTGTGTGTGTGTGTGTTTGAAAATGTAACAGCTGTATTTTGTCATTCTGTCATTCACTTCCTGCTCAAACTCAACAGATGACTGCAGTGTGAAGCAACTGCAGCAGGAAGTACACGACTCTTCTGAGTAAATGGAACAGCATTCTGCAGTGTACAGTTACAGGCACACACTCACACACTCACACACACACACACACACTCACACACTCACACACTCACACACACTCACACACTCACACACTCACACACTCACACACACTCACACACTCTCACACACACACACACTCACACACACACTCACACACACACTCACACAGCTGTTATCTGAGTTTGTTGGGTCACACTGATACAGGAAGGTCTTTTTAATGCAGCCTCTCAGTGTGTGTGTGTGTGTGTGTGTGTGTGTGTGTGTGTGTGTGTGTGTGTGTGTGTGTGTGTGTGTGTGCGTGTGTTTCAGTTTAAACAAGAACCTTTTAGAAATGTTTACGTCCTTCATTCAGACTGACAAACATGATTCATGTCAAACCAGAATTATTGTAGTTCATTAAAATTAAGACACTTAAGGGAAGTGTAAAGGGGTTTTGTTCTGTATGGCATAGCTGATGGGATTCTTTAATGCTGGATTTTTGGTCAGTATCTTTAAATCAAAACTTCAAAAACTAAAACTATTAACATGTTAAACTGCTACAACTCTGCATCAGACTGAGGTGGTTCTCCTGATTCACTGACATTCTGTGAGATTTTGCCCGGGATCAGAACTGCCCCCTGGTGGCTCAATAGTCCACGACATTTCACTGTCCCCATTGTGTTGTGGTGTCTGAAAACGATTGTAGAAGCATTTTTTTTATTTAGATTTTTTTTTTTTTACTGTTTTTCTCTCTATGTGTCTTATGATTATTTTTGTAGTCCATGTTTTATTTGATTTGAATTGCGAAGCACTTCTGTCAACCCTAGTTGTTGGAAAAGTGGTATACAACTAAAGATTCATTGATTTAATTACTATATCCCACAAATAAATGCTGAATTTTACAGCTTATTTTTAAATCAGATTATGAGGACGTTTTGGCCGAAGATGGTGGAGTCTGACAGCAGTCTGATGTTACTGTGAATTATTCATTCTAAACTAAGGAAATTAACTGCAGTTTATTTCTGTTGTAAGGGTTGGTGCAATCATTTAACTTTCAAGTTAGTAGCACACCAAGACATCATATTTTGTCTCAGTTGTCTGCCTCTACTTTAACATTGTCAACGTGAAAGCGCAAAATAGGAGGAATTACTTTAGCAGATGTCTATCCGATAATGATATTACTAAATTTAGGGAGGCCGTTGCTCTTCATCTTCATACAGAGGAACATAGTGAAGCAGTTGAGGGCTGTGACCTCGGTTCTACCTCTGCAGACGTTGATTTCCTTGTTGGTAGCACTGCAGATGTGTTGCATACAGCTTTAGATGTAGTTGCTCCTTTGAGAAAGAGGGTCTCTAACCATAGGAGCTTAACTCCCTGGTTTAACTCACATACTTGTATGTTAAAACAGAAAGTGCGTAAAATGGAAAGAAAGTGGTACTCTAGTAGGTCTGTAGATATTTATTGTGCATGGAAAGATCTAACAGTGTTTAAAAAAGCCCCTCACAAAGCTAGAAGAGCCTATTATTCAGTGTTAATAGAGGATAATAAAAATAACCCACGTTTTCTGTTCAGCGCTGTAGCCAGGCTGACAAAGAGCCACAACTCTGTTGAGCCGTGCTGGAAAACTAATTCACACGTTCGTGTCTTCTAGACTAGACTACTGTAACGTGTTGTTGGCTGGATGTCCAAGTAATTCTCTGAACATCCTCCAGCTGATCCAAAATGCAGCAGCGGGAATGCTGACAGGAATCAACAAGAGACCACGTTTCTCCAGTGCTCACTACCTCCATCGGCTCCCTGGAAAACTCAGAATCCAATTCAACATTTTATTACCTGTTTATAAAGTCCTAAAAGTCCAAACTCCTGGTTTTCTCCAAGAGCTGATGGTTCCTCATGTTCCTAATAGAGTTCTCCGTTCTCAGGGTGCAGGTTTACTCGTAGTTCCTAGAAGATCCAGATGTAGATCTGGAGGACAGATCTTCTGCTATCAGGAACCATCGCTATGAATCAACTTCCAGTTTGGGTGAAGGAGGCCGACACCACCTCCACCTTTAAAACCAAACTTCCAACGTTTGTGTTCAGTAAAACATCTAGTTGGTGTAAACTTTAGTGTGTCAGGACCAGTAGTCACAGCTGCAGCTGCAGGACCAGACTGGAGCAGCTGGTCTTCAACACAGCTTCATCTGGATCTGCTGCTGTAGACCTGCTGCAGGGGGGCACCAACATGATCCACTGACTGGTGGCCTTCACCTCTTGTTTCTCTCAGTGTCACTCTATCTTCACACTTTCATCGAGCATTAAAACATTTCAATCAATGGTTTCATTACTGAGCATAATCTATGTTCTTAACAGAAACATGATTAGATATAAATAGAAATACACCTGCTTTAGTAGAGTCGATTCCTCCCAACTTCAGTTCCTAACTGAAAAGTGAAAGTAAAAAGTATAAAAGTGGCTGTTCAGATAAAGGGTCCTCCTCAAGTCATGTTTGTGAACGTCAACAGGCCTCCAAAACACAATGCAAACTGGTTCAATGAGTTCAATGATCTGCTGTCTGTATTATGTGTTGATTACGACTGTTTAATCGTTGTGAGACTTTAACATCCATGTTGACGACCACCAAGTCAGAGCGGCTAAACAACGACGTGATGTGCTAAACAGTTTTAGTTTGACTCAACATGTGAAACAGGCAACACACAAATGGAGACATACTTTGGACTTGGTTATCAGTGAGGGTCCGTCCCGTCTGTGGTCCCGTCTGACCACGTCTCTGTTTTCTTTGAAAGCACAATTTCCATCCACTCAAGTAGCCGAAAAGAAGGAATAAAAAACCCTTTTTTTTTCAAATCTTCTCTCATCAGTAAGGTTATAAAAATTCTGTGTTTCAACAGTTAAATTCCTTCTCACATTGACTTTGAAACCCCCAGTTCCTTTAAATCAAGGTTTAAAAGGTATTATGTGCATCAACTCTTCTGAATTTAAAGTTAAAAAATGTTAATTTAAATACTAAACCAGATGATGCTGATTTAGAGCTCAGAATGTGGTTGGTAAAAATTCCCATGATCCAGTGGCACAACCAAAAACAATTACTGTAAAAAGCTCACGTAAAACAGAGAATGATAAAAAATCCCAAGTAAAGCAAAGCTGTGACAAGACAATGAAGAAAATAGGAGTAATGACATATGAGTGTTGGGGAAGGTCTGAGATATTAGTAGGTCATGTTTCACAAACAAGCAGAGCTTCAAGAACGTTATTGATTTGAATTTTCTTTGTCGCCATCTTGAGGTGAATGATGAGAGCAACATGAAGCATTAATGCAGACTGTGTGTGGCGCCGGTTATCACAAAGACAAGACGCTGAGTGGCATGTTAGTGATGGACACACACCCACCCACCCACCCACACACCCACACACACACACACCCACACACACACACACACACACACACACACACACACACACACAGACACACACACACACACACACACACCCAGACACACACACACAGACACACACACACACACACACACACACACACACACACACACACACAGACACACACACACACACCCACACCCCACACACACACACACACACACACATACACACACACACACCCACACACACACACATACACACAGTTTCAGTTACTCCAGTGAGGTGAAGGATCTGACAGCAGCAGGAACAGTAAGATCCATTTTCTTTAATTCATGTTTGTGTGCTCACGCGTGTATTCACGTGAATACATGTGTGTATTCACGTGAATACACACATGTATTCACGTGAATACACACATGTATTCACGTGAATACATGTGTGTATTCACGTGAATACATGTGTGTATTCACGTGAATACTCGTGTGTATTCATGGATTAAGTGTGTGACGGCACACATGTGTGTTTTTGTTCATGTTACTTTCTTATTTGAGCCTCTGCGGGTGAAGGTTCAGGTTTTGCGGAGAGGTGGATTGTGAAGCTGTTGTTAAACATTCGTCTGCTGGATGGTTTTTAGGAGTCTGGACGGTGTTGACGTTCTTGTGAGGTTGTTGCGTCTTCTCTGACCTTTCCCCAGCATAACCAGCTGGTGACCGTGAGGTCGTGACCTTCTGAACCTACATTTACACATGGTAAAAGCTCTTAACTGAGTATGAGTTTTGCAGAACTGTTAAGCTGCTCATCCTGCACCTGACACCAATATTATCTTCACACCACTCTGTGCTTGTTCACAGGTCATCTAACAGACTGTTCCCTCCTGCGGGAACTTTTGGAAACTGATTTCTGTTGTGGCTCTAGTGGACCTAATTTGAAAGGAGTTTGACAGGGAGCAGGCAGAGAGAGCTTAGAGACACAGCAAAGAGTCACAGGCCAGAGTTGAGCCGTGTTTGGGACGTTGCTCAGTCAGCTGGGCCATGTGGATCCTCGCGTTCCTAAACTCCCAGGAGACGGCAGATCCACTAGGTTGGCTGTCTGTTTTTTAACCTGGTGTAAAACCTCTCACGCCCTAATGTTCTGTTGTTAGCATTTGTCATTTAGCCTGCAGTTGATCTCAGTAAATGTTTAGGAAAAATGTCCCATCAAACACTAGAAGTGTCTATTTCAGTGCGTTCACCTAAACCTGATACAGTCTCAGTCAAGACCAGCAGACATGTCAGAGTCATGGTCTAGGGTTTCTGTGAGGTGAGAGTTTTGTTCTTGGTTTGGTCCTGTTTGATTGATGGCTGGTTCCACTTGCTGCTGATTGTTCACACCTGTGTCTTGTCAGTCTCTACTAGTCCGTCTGTTTGCTGTCCCTTGACATTCCTGGCAGTACAGCCGGGTTCAGATTTAATCAAAGAATTTTGTTTGGTACTCAGGCCACTCCTGATATCCTGCATCTGAGTCTTGTCCATCCCTCAACATAACTGTATCTTAAAGTCATGTATTTCATGTGCACCCCCTTTTAGACTCATGCAGGGCACTGCCACAAAGCTATAGCAAGGACCAAAATACAGATTTATAGTCATTAATGATTCTCCAAGATTAGAACCACTTCTGTTTTCAGCTTTTCTCCTCCATTGTCCTCCATCTGACCTTGTCTTCCGTCTCGTCCAGTCTCACACCAGCTAACTTTCTGTCCTCTTTCTCCACATCCACAAATCTCTTTGTCTCCTGCCTGGAAGCTCCATCTTCAGTGTTGTTCTACCAACATCTCCATAACCCTCTCACCCATCTTAACCCTTTACACGGCAAGTGACCATATTTGGTCACTTCAGTGGAACTACATTGTATGGTTATTACAAAAAAAGTTACAGCGTTAATAGAGGTCCTTTAATATTCTCTAATAATGCCCTAGAGTTAAAATGTTAAAATTTCAAGTATTTTATTGACCCTATAAAGGGTTAATGTGGCGTCTCTAACTTGGTCTCCTAAACAGCCAGTCTGAGCTGTCCCTCTGATGTTCTCATTCTTATTGGTGTCCATCCTGGTCTTTCCTAAAAACAACCTCAGCATCTTCGGCTCCGCTACCTTCAGCTCTGTCTCCAGTCTGTTCCAGTCATCTTTTCCACCATCTCTAAACCACATGCTGATATTACAACCGTCTTATAAACCTCCCCTTTGACTCTTGCTGCTACGCTCTTGCCACACATCCCTCTTGGCGTGTTTCTTCACCTTTCTTCCACACTCTCCTTTGCTGTGCACTGTTGCCCCAGGAACTTAAACTCCTACACCTTCTCCACCTCTACTCCTCGGAACCTAACACATGCTTTGTAGTGCATCCCTTCACCTCTCCAGGTTCTCCTCCACCTGTTCCCTGTTCTCACCTCAGATAAATATGTCATCTGCAAACATCATAGTCCAAGTGGATTCCTGTCTAGTCTCAACGGTCAACCTGTCTGTCACCACAGCAACCAAGATAGGGTCATCAGGATCAGAACACAGTGTGGAACTACACAAACATGATAAACTTCGTAATAATAGCTGACTTACTTGTCCTGAGTGTCTTCTGTTACTGTTAGAAGATTCAGCAGAAGCAGTGACATTTCCAGTTCCTGGTCCAGGTCCAGGTCCAGGTCCAGGTCCAGGTCCAGGTCCAGGTCCAGGTCCAGTTCCCAGTCCAGGTCCAGGTCCAGGTCCACATCCAGGTCCAGGTCCAGGTCCAGTTCCAGGTCCAGGTCCAGGTCCAGGTCTAGGTCCAGGTCCAGTTCCCAGTCCAGGTCCAGGTCTAGGTCCAGGTCCAGGTCCAGGTCCAGGTCCATGTCCATGTCCAGGTCCAGGTCCAGGTCCAGGTCTAGGTCCAGGTCCAGGTCCAGGTCCAGGTCCAGGTCCACATCCAGGTCCAGGTCCAGGTCCAGTTCCAGGTCCAGGTCCAGGTCCAGGTCTAGGTCCAGGTCCAGTTCCCAGTCCAGGTCCAGGTCTAGGTCCAGGTCCAGGTCCAGGTCCAGGTCCATGTCCAGGTCCAGATCCAGGTCCAGATCCAGTTCCCAGTCCAGGTCCAGGTCCAGGTCCAATTCTAGGTCCAGTTCCCGGTCCAGGTCTAGGTCCAGTTCCCGGTCTAGGTCCAGGTCCAGGTCTAGGTCCAGGTCCAGGTCCAGGTCTAGGTCCAGGTCCAGGTCCAGGTCCATGTCCAGGTCTAGGTCCAGGTCCAGGTCCAGGTCCAGGTCCATGTCCAGGTCCAGGTCCAGGTCCAGGTCCATGTCCAGGTCCAGGTCCAGGTCCAGGTCCAGTTCCCGGTCCAGGTCCAGGTCCAG
>CM026214.1:1049043-1136543 GCA_014839995.1 Xenentodon cancila | reverse complement strand
TCACCCAGTTCATGTATTCATCACCGTTGTTTCAAATGGCTGAGCTGCTCAGCCAAAGACACGCTGATGCTTGACGGTGGTTCACGGCGGCATCTGAAACTGCTGCCACACACATCAGAAGGTGAAGTGATCTTCGCTCAGCACCTTCTGTGCAGCTTTTGCCTGCTTCGTGCCATTTTTCCAGCTGTGCTTGGCTGTGTTGTACCTCGCTGTGTCATCAGATTTAAAGCTCTGTCAAGCTGCCTCAGTAATGTTCGGTCCTCCATGATCATCTAAGATTGCCTACTGGGGAACATTCGGATGCTGATGATTCTGGTGTGGCTGAGCACCGTAAAGACATAATTATTCACATCATGATAATTTAACAATGTTAATCTGTGCAAAGCAATCCTTGCATCTACAAGCTGTTTCTTCACAGTTCTGAGGGTTCTGTCTTCTGACTACAGGAGATATGCTGGAATCAGGTGCAGTGAAGGGTGATCAGACTGGTCCAGATGTGCAAGAGGAGATACTCTGTCCCTTTGGGATGTTACTGATTTAGAATCAGAAGCTTTATTGTGATGAACAGCCATTACATCGTGTCATTACATTCTTTTTGCGATATAACTCCCTTTACATCATTTTTAAAAAGTAAAAAGGAGAAATACAAAATAAATAATCAAATAATAAACTAACACACATAACAAGTATGAAAGAAAGGTTGTGCAAAACATCTCTAGTGCAAATGTGCAGAGGGTTGTATGGAGAGAAAAAAACGTTTAAACCAGTTCTGGTTGGACTCGTGAGCAAAACATCCTGCATGTGCAGATGAAGAACATCAGCTGGTGGCTGGTCTGACTGGAGGGGGTGTGGCTCTGGTACAAGCCGCGTTCCTGCATCGACTGCAGAGTTGATAACACAAAGGTCGTGCACGAGGCGGGAATCTGATGAGTGTGGCTTTTTGATTGGATGATGGGAGTATTAGTTTTAATGGGTCTGATTCCCACAACCGGTTGTGTCTGGGGATGCTGGTTTTTGTAACGTGGTGTGACGTACGGGTTACGGGGTCTGTCTTATGCTGAGACCATATTTGTGGGGTACTTGTTCACGCTCCATGTTCAGAGATAATTGTTTAGGGGTCTCTAAGGTCCAGCCAGATTCCGTCTGGCGCGCACATTAATGAACGTCTCTTCCCAATCGGTTGATTGGCATTTGATCCCAATGAAGAAGGGGATGTGACCATGGAGACTGGTTGTGTGAGGGGAACGACTTTTCCAAGTTTTCCATGTGGTTGTGATGAAACTACAGGTTCCGTCATTTTCCCCTCAGGCTTCTCTGGGGGGCCCAAAGATCCATATCCGGCAGGTCCTGTCCACATACAATCAGGACAAGCCTTCCGTTGGCGGCCTTGTTAGCCAGATCCCCAACAGATGTTTCTGGTATTTTTAGTTACCCACCTAGAAAAGGACTCCGAGTTAATCAATTACAGCCACTGTCGTTGGGTAAAACCCTTGTCAGTTGTCATAACTCCACCCCTCCTGTGGCTTCAGGTAATCAGCGATGCTGAGGTTCGCTGGACTTTAGTAACATGACAGTCAATGACATATGCATCTCCTTCTGTTCCCATGCCCTCTCAAATCGTCTAGGAGGGGGTTGCTAGGCAAGACAGGAGCTCGAGAGGCGCTGCATGATGCCAAGATGGTGTCCCTGCTGCCCCCTGTTGGTGTGGATTTGTTCAGACGCTTCACGCCAGCCTCACTGGAGGAAATCCAACGCCGACATGAAGCTGAGGAGGCAGAGCAACAGAGGAGAAAAGAGAAGAACATTGAGGTGGACCCACAATGATCAGCTGTCAATAGCATTATCAATAAACAAAGGAGTTGATTGTGTCGGTTCTGATGGTTTTCTCTCCTGCAGATCGCAGAGGAAGATCTCCCTAAAGCAGCCAGTGATCTGGAGGCCGGCAAACCCCTCCCCTTCATATTCGGAGACCCACCACCTGACCTTCTCAACACCCCACTGGAGGAGCTGGATCCCTTTTACCAATCAAAGAAGGCCCGTCCTTCACCGCCACGTCTCAGGACCTGATCAAAAATGACAACAGCGTCAATCATCAAGATTGATTACAACAAAGTTACATTAATTATTGTCAAGATTGATTTTATTATTAATTTAAATCTGACATCAAAATTCTAACCTTGAAAGGGCTGTAATGCTTCAGAAAAAACAGATTTATCAGATGTTGACAACATAAAATATTCCATGAATAATATGAGTCATTAGTAAAGAATAAGATCAGCACGATGCACTTAAAGATTCAATGATGTAAAAAAATTTAAAAAATAAAAGCAGATCCCTCATCAACCTGTCATCCACCTTCTTCTGTGTCTTTCTTACCCTTCTGACCTTGTTTCACCCTTCTCCTCCTGTGTCCCCACAGACCTTCATCGTCCTCAGTAAGGGGAACATCCTCTACAGGTTTAACGCTGATCCAGCCTGCTACCTGTTGGATCCATTCAACCCTCTGCGGCTTGTCGCTATAAGGATTCTCATCCATTCATATCCTTAATGTTGTCATTCCAAACGTGTCCAATGTCGCTGCTCAAATGAGTCGTCTAGCTCTGCAAAATGTAAAACTGAAGTTCATCTTGTAGAATTCCACAGCTTCCAACCTGATGCCAGTTCTGGTTCTGAGGCATTCCTGGTCTAGAACCAGCTCAGATCAGAACTACCACCTACCAGGTCAATCTCAGACGCTCTGAGATCAGAGCCTGGGGGCAGCCAGTGGAGGTGGTTCAGGTTCCACCTGGACACCTCCCTGGGGAGGTGTTAAGGGAGAGATTCTGGGAGGTCCCACTCCAAGTTTGTGGTGACTTGAAAGTGTTTGCGGAGTCACATGCTGACAGACTGAACCCAGTACAAACTCTGATATGCATTAAATATTGACTCTTAGGTTATTAATCATTTTCTCTGTCAAGGCTATTGATTGATGATCAGTTTCCTTAAAGTTAAACTTTGTTCAGCTTGTTCATCATGGTGACCATTCTGACCAACTGCGTGTTCATGACTATGAGTGACCCCCCAGCGTGGAGCAAGACGGTCGAGTGAGCGCGCACACGTGCACAGACACACCACGGCCGCTCTCAAAGGCTCGAATCAAGTCGACTGGACTTCCTTTACAAATTAAAAAGATCCTTAATTTATCCCGAGGGAAATTCATTTATTAATACATGTTCTTTTGTTCCTGAGGACATTTCAATCCAGAAAGCAGCCTCACCTGGAGGAGAAAAGTCCTCCAGAAAGAAAAACATGCTCAATAACAAAAGAAAAAGGACCAGTGTCCTTCATTCAAGCCTTTGAGAATTACCATGACCTGGATCGTTAGGAGTCTACACCACCATACAACAGAGGCTGGTTTCATCTGTAGTTTGCGTTCTTCTGGAGATGAAGAGCTTCTGGAGATTACCTCTGAATCTTTGACAATCACCCATTTAAGAACAAAGCTGCGACACAAAACTTACATCCAGCAGAGTTCACGCTCTCTGGACGCTGCTGCTTCCTGACACAGACAGAATTTTTCTGTTGTCATAGATACGTGTTCACTGGCATCTACACGTTTGAAGCATCGGTCAAAGTTCTGTCAAGAGGATTCTGTGTAGGAGAGTTCACCTTCCTCAAGGACCCCTGGAACTGGCTGGACTTCATGGTCATCAGCATGGCGTAATAACTGCAAACTAACACCAGACACACTAAATCATCCAACTGTTCATTTGGAAAAGTTTAATTCATATTTGAATTGTATCATATTTGATCAAATTTCTCATAAGTATGAGAATGAATTTGGCATTATCACAGGTCAGGAAATGCAAGACCCACTTGTAGGTGACTGGAGGCAGGAGGTTTTAATTAACCAAAAACAGGCAGAAGACTAAGACAAAACATGTGCACCAAACGAGTACAGACCTGCAGGGAGGAAGGAAAAGACAAGACAATATACCCAGACAAACTCACAAGGGTTGATGAGACAGCTGCAAATCATCAGGCAAGACCGGATCAAGGAAGTAAACCGGTTGAAACAGGCTGAAGACAGACTTTCACAATAAAACAGGAGCGAAACAAACCATGAAACCATTGGAGACTCAGCTCAGACGCTCAAAGACACATACAGCTTTAGATAATTAGGCAAAACTTAATTCCCAACAAAAGTCTGTGAAGGCACTTAAAAAAATGAATTACAATATTTGATGAAAATGATGATGATATTGTTTTGTTACAGATATCTGACAGAGTTTGTAGATTTGGGAAACGTTTCTGCACTGAGGACTTTCAGAGTTCTTCGAGCCTTGAAAACCATCACTGTCATCCCGGGTCAGTGTGTGTGTGTGTGTGTGTGTGTGTGTGTGTGTGTGTGTGTGTGTGTGTGTGTGTGTGTGTGTGTGTGTCTTACTCTGGTTAACTAGTAACATGACAGTTGGATGAATGTCTGGAGTTGTTCTAGCCTGATAGATGAGAGCCACATCTAGAAAGATGGAGGTCTGAAAATGATCCATAGTTCCTCTGTATCCAAGGGGCGGAGTTAACTGTTGCTTGTCAAACTGTCTTTACACGCAGTTGGTTAGCGCCACGACCAACAGAGCAACGATCAAAGTGGCGTATTCAGAGAAATGAGTCAGTGGGAGGAGTTGGCAGAAGAGTAAATGAAGGTTTTGCAAACGCATCTACCTCACAAAGGAATGATTTCAGAGCCGTCTTTCTGTTCAATTTAGTTGTATTTTTTTCTGGAAATTCAAATTTAAAACAAATTGCGGGAGTTGAACCAGGAACCCTCCGGCTGTGAGGCCCAGCACATAAGCCGTAATGAGCTACACAGACACCACGCCTGCTGGGAGCATCTGAACTCCAAACTCAGTCTTGTAACAGCTCGTCAAACTGCTCCCTCAGCCTGAATTAAAAACTTTTTAGCTGCAGCTCTCGGATGAGTCCAAACTCTCCCGGCTCCTGCCCTTGACTCATATGGACCAACACCTTCAGCGTGTCACCATCAGCATATCTGCAGCCAGAACTGCTAACTTTGTGGTTGCCCAGCAACCAGAGCTCTATATGAGCGTGATCTGAACATGTGGCCCCCTTACCTGGGGATGTTCTGAGTCCAGGTGATCATGTTTCATTACAGGAATTTGGTTTAGTTTAAAGTTACCCTCTCCTGTTTCTGAAATACCTCTTCTGACTTCTGTAAGTCCTTCACTCCTGCTCAGGAGGAAAGCTGTTCACTCGCAGTGATTGACAGTGTCCTCGTCAATGACTTGTTAACGTTCCTGAGTGGTTGGCCAGTCTTCAAACATCGCCCTCTCCACAGGTTTAAAGACAATTGTTGGCGCTCTCATCCAGTCTGTGAAGAAGCTGGCTGATGTCATGATCCTGACCGTGTTCTGCCTCAGTGTCTTTGCTCTGATTGGTCTGCAACTTTTCATGGGAAACCTGAAACAAAAATGTGTCCTGATGCCACCACTGTTGCTAAGCAACCACACATCAGAAGACAGCCTAAACATAACTTTGCATGGCAACGATACCCACAGCAACAACACCAGCAACTTTGATTACTATGAGCACGTCAACAACCCGGGTAAGACAATGTCAGACTGTCGGTTTTAGATTTTATATCTTCTTTATCTTGTCCCAAAACCCAAACCACAGCTCTTTGTGCTCATCTGCCATTTCTGTCCGTCTGTCTGACAGAGAACTATTACTACCTGCCGGGGCAGATTGATGCGATGCTGTGTGGAAACAGCTCTGATGCTGGGTAAAGTCCAACAATAGTTATGGTGATGTGATGTGACGTGATGAGGACGAGGACGAGGACGAGGACGAGGACGAGGACGAGGACGAGGACGAGGACGAGGACGAGGACGAGGAGGATGATGACGATGAAAACGATAATAACGATGATAACGATGACGACGACGACGGCGACAACGGCGACAACGGCGACAACGACGACAACGACGACAACGACAATGATAACGACAATGATAACGATGATAACGATGATAACGATGACGACGATGACGACGACAACGACGACAACGACGACAACGACGACAACGACGACAACGACGGCAACGACGGCAACGACGGCAACGACGACAACGACAATGATAACGAGAATGATAACGAGAATGATAACGACAATGATAACGATGATAACGACGATAACGACGACAACGACGACAACGACGACAACGACGACAACGACAATGATAACGACAATGATAACGATGATAACGATGATAACGATGATAACGATGATAACGATGATAACGATGATAACGATGACGACGACAATGATAACGATGATAATGACGATGATGATGACGACGACGATGACGGCGATAACGACGATAACGATGATAATGATGATAACGATGACGACGACGACAACAACGACAACGACGACAACGACAATGATAACGATGATAACGATGATAATGACGATGATGACGACGATGACGATGACGACGATAACGATGATGACGACGACGACGATAACGATGATAACGATGATAACAACAAAGACGACAACGACAATGATAACGATGATAATGACGATGATGACGACGACGATGACAACGATGACAACGATGACAACGATAACGACGATAACGACGATAACGATGATAACGGCGACGACAACGACAATGATAACGACAATGATAACGATGATAACGATGATAACGATGACGACGACAATGATAACGATGATAATGACGATGATGATGACGACGACGATGACGGCGATAACGACGATAACGATGATAACGATGATAACGATGACGACGACGACAACGACGACAACGACGACAACGACAATGATAACGATGATAACGATGATAATGACGATGATGACGACGACGACGACGACGATGACGACGATAACGATGATGACGACGACGACGATAACGATGATAACGATGATAACAACAAAGACGACAACGACAATGATAACGATGATAATGACGATGATGACGACGACGATGACAACGATGACAACGATGACAACGATGACAACGATAACGACGATAACGACGATAACGATGATAACGGCGACGACAACGACAATGATAACGATGATAATGACGCCGACAACAACGACAACAACGACAACAACGACGACAATGATAACGATGACGATGACGATTATAACGATGATAACGATGATGACGATGATGACGACAACGATAACGACGATAACGACGAAAACGACGATAACAACGATAACGACGATAACAATAACGATGATAACGATGATAACAATGACGGCGAGGACAACGACGACAATGATAACAATGATAACGATGATAACGATGATAACGATGATAACGATGATAACGATGATAACGATGATAACGATGATAACGATGATAACGACGACAACAACAACGACAATGATAACAATGATGATGACAACGACGACAATGATAACAATGATAACGACGGTAACGATGACAACGATGACGACGACGTCGAGGACGACTATGATAACGATGATGATGAGGAGGACGACGACGGTGATGATGATGATGACGATGACGACTATGGTAACGATGATGACGACGACGAGAACGACTATGATAACGATGATGATGAGGACGACGACGACAATGATAACGACAATGATAACGATGATAACGATGATAACGATGACGACGATGACGACGACAACGACGACAACGACGACAACGACGACAACGACGACAACGACGGCAACGACGGCAACGACGACAACGACAATGATAACGAGAATGATAACGAGAATGATAACGACAATGATAACGATGATAACGATGATAACGATGATAACGACGATAACGACGACAACGACGACAACGACGACAACGACGACAACGACGACAACGACGACAACGACAATGATAACGACAATGATAACGATGATAACGATGATAACGATGATAACGATGATAACGATGACGACGACAATGATAACGATGATAATGACGATGATGATGACGACGACGATGACGGCGATAACGACGATAACGATGATAACGATGATAACGATGACGACGACGACAACGACGACAACGACGACAACGACAATGATAACGATGATAACGATGATAACGATGATAATGACGATGATGACGACGATGACGATGACGACGATAACGATGATGACGACGACGACGATAACGATGATAACGATGATAACAACAAAGACGACAACGACAATGATAACGATGATAATGACGATGATGACGACGACGATGACAACGATGACAACGATGACAACGATAACGACGATAACGACGATAACGACGATAACGATGATAACGGCGACGACAACGACAATGATAACGACAATGATAACGATGATAACGATGATAACGATGACGACGACAATGATAACGATGATAATGACGATGATGATGACGACGACGATGACGGCGATAACGACGATAACGATGATAACGATGATAACGATGACGACGACGACAACGACGACAACGACGACAACGACAATGATAACGATGATAACGATGATAACGATGATAATGACGATGATGACGACGACGACGATGACGACGATAACGATGATGACGACGACGACGATAACGATGATAACGATGATAACAACAAAGACGACAACGACAATGATAACGATGATAATGACGATGATGACGACGACGATGACAACGATTACAACGATGACAACGATGACAACGATGACAACGATAACGACGATAACGACGATAACGGCGACGACAACGACAATGATAACGATGATAATGACGCCGACAACAACGACAACAACGACAACAACGACGACAATGATAACGATGACGATGACGATTATAACGATGATAACGATGATGACGATGATGACGACAACGATAACGACGATAACGACGAAAACGACGATAACAACGATAACGACGATAACAATAACGATGATAACGATGATAACAATGACGGCGAGGACAACGACGACAATGATAACAATGATAACGATGATAACGATGATAACGATGATAACGATGATAACGATGATAACGATGATAACGACGACAACAACAACGACAATGATAACAATGATGATGACAACGACGACAATGATAACAATGATAACGACGGTAACGATGACAACGATGACGACGACGTCGAGGACGACTATGATAACGATGATGATGAGGAGGACGACGACGGTGATGATGATGATGACGATGACGACGAGGACGACTATGGTAACGATGATGACGACGACGAGAACGACTATGATAACGATGATGATGAGGACGACGACGACGACGACGACGGTGATGATGATGATGACGATGACGACGACAACGACGACAACGACGACAACGACGACAACGACGACAACGACGACAACGACAATGATAACGAGAATGATAACGAGAATGATAACGACAATGATAACAATGATAACGATGATAACGACGACAACGACGACAACGGCGACAACGACGACAACGACGACAACGACGACAACGACGACAACGACGACAACGACGACAACGACAATGATAACGACAATGATAACGATGATAACGATGATAACGATGATAACGATGACGACGACAATGATAACGATGATAATGACGATGATGATGACGACGACGATGACGGCGATAACGATGATAACGATGATAACGATGATAACGATGATAACGATGATAACGATGACGACGACGACAACGACGATAACGACGAAAACGACGATAACCACGATAACGACGATAACAATAACGATGGTAACGATGATAACAATGACGGCGAGGACAACGACGACAATGATAACGATGATAATGACGATGATGACGACGACGATGACAACGATGACAACGATGACAACGATAACGACGATAACGACGATAACGACGATAACGATGATAACGGCGACGACAACGACAATGATAACGACAATGATAACGATGATAACGATGATAACGATGACGACGACAATGATAACGATGATAATGACGATGATGATGACGACGACGATGACGGCGATAACGACGATAACGATGATAACGATGATAACGATGACGACGACGACAACGACGACAACGACGACAACGACAATGATAACGATGATAACGATGATAACGATGATAATGACGATGATGACGACGACGACGATGACGACGATAACGATGATGACGACGACGACGATAACGATGATAACGATGATAACAACAAAGACGACAACGACAATGATAACGATGATAATGACGATGATGACGACGACGATGACAACGATTACAACGATGACAACGATGACAACGATGACAACGATAACGACGATAACGACGATAACGGCGACGACAACGACAATGATAACGATGATAATGACGCCGACAACAACGACAACAACGACAACAACGACGACAATGATAACGATGACGATGACGATTATAACGATGATAACGATGATGACGATGATGACGACAACGATAACGACGATAACGACGAAAACGACGAAAACGACGATAACAACGATAACGACGATAACAATAACGATGATAACGATGATAACAATGACGGCGAGGACAACGACGACAATGATAACAATGATAACGATGATAACGATGATAACGATGATAACGATGATAACGATGATAACGATGATAACGATGATAACGATGATAACGACGACAACAACAACGACAATGATAACAATGATGATGACAACGACGACAATGATAACAATGATAACGACGGTAACGATGACAACGATGACGACGACGTCGAGGACGACTATGATAACGATGATGATGAGGAGGACGACGACGGTGATGATGATGATGACGATGACGACGAGGACGACTATGGTAACGATGATGACGACGACGAGAACGACTATGATAACGATGATGATGAGGACGACGACGACGACGACGACGGTGATGATGATGATGACGATGACGACGACAACGACGACAACGACGACAACGACGACAACGACGACAACGACGACAACGACAATGATAACGAGAATGATAACGAGAATGATAACGACAATGATAACAATGATAACGATGATAACGACGACAACGACGACAACGGCGACAACGACGACAACGACGACAACGACGACAACGACGACAACGACGACAACGACGACAACGACAATGATAACGACAATGATAACGATGATAACGATGATAACGATGATAACGATGACGACGACAATGATAACGATGATAATGACGATGATGATGACGACGACGATGACGGCGATAACGATGATAACGATGATAACGATGATAACGATGATAACGATGATAACGATGACGACGACGACAACGACGATAACGACGAAAACGACGATAACCACGATAACGACGATAACAATAACGATGGTAACGATGATAACAATGACGGCGAGGACAACGACGACAATGATAACGATGATAATGACGATGATGACGACGACGATGACAACGATGACAACGATGACAACGATAACGACGATAACGACGATAACGACGATAACGATGATAACGGCGACGACAACGACAATGATAACGACAATGATAACGATGATAACGATGATAACGATGACGACGACAATGATAACGATGATAATGACGATGATGATGACGACGACGATGACGGCGATAACGACGATAACGATGATAACGATGATAACGATGACGACGACGACAACGACGACAACGACGACAACGACAATGATAACGATGATAACGATGATAACGATGATAATGACGATGATGACGACGACGACGATGACGACGATAACGATGATGACGACGACGACGATAACGATGATAACGATGATAACAACAAAGACGACAACGACAATGATAACGATGATAATGACGATGATGACGACGACGATGACAACGATTACAACGATGACAACGATGACAACGATGACAACGATAACGACGATAACGACGATAACGGCGACGACAACGACAATGATAACGATGATAATGACGCCGACAACAACGACAACAACGACAACAACGACGACAATGATAACGATGACGATGACGATTATAACGATGATAACGATGATGACGATGATGACGACAACGATAACGACGATAACGACGAAAACGACGAAAACGACGATAACAACGATAACGACGATAACAATAACGATGATAACGATGATAACAATGACGGCGAGGACAACGACGACAATGATAACAATGATAACGATGATAACGATGATAACGATGATAACGATGATAACGATGATAACGATGATAACGATGATAACGATGATAACGACGACAACAACAACGACAATGATAACAATGATGATGACAACGACGACAATGATAACAATGATAACGACGGTAACGATGACAACGATGACGACGACGTCGAGGACGACTATGATAACGATGATGATGAGGAGGACGACGACGGTGATGATGATGATGACGATGACGACGAGGACGACTATGGTAACGATGATGACGACGACGAGAACGACTATGATAACGATGATGATGAGGACGACGACGACGACGACGACGGTGATGATGATGATGACGATGACGACGACAACGACGACAACGACGACAACGACGACAACGACGACAACGACGACAACGACGACAACGACGACAACGACAATGATAACGAGAATGATAACGAGAATGATAACGACAATGATAACAATGATAACGATGATAACGACGACAACGACGACAACGGCGACAACGACGACAACGACGACAACGACGACAACGACGACAACGACGACAACGACGACAACGACAATGATAACGACAATGATAACGATGATAACGATGATAACGATGACGACGACAATGATAACGATGATAATGACGATGATGATGACGACGACGATGACGGCGATAACGATGATAACGATGATAACGATGATAACGATGATAACGATGATAACGATGACGACGACGACAACGACGATAACGACGAAAACGACGATAACCACGATAACGACGATAACAATAACGATGGTAACGATGATAACAATGACGGCGAGGACAACGACGACAATGATAACGATGACGATTATAACGATGATAACGATGATGACGATGATGACGATGATGACGATGATGACGACAACGATAACGACGATAACGACGATAACGACGAAAACGACGATAACGACGATAACGACGATAACAATAACGATTATAACAATGACGGCGAGGACAACGACGACAATGATAACGATGATGATGACAACGACAACAATGATAACGATGATGACGATGATGACAATGATGACGATGATGACGACAATAACGACGATGACGACGATAACGACGATAACGACGATAACGACGATAACGACGATAACGACGATAACGTTAACGACGATAACGATAAAGATGATAACGATGATAACGATGATAACGATGATAACAATGATAACGATGATAACGATGATAACGATATAACGATGATAACAACAACGACAATGATAACAATGATGATGACAACGACGACAATGATAACAATGATAACAACGGTAACGATGACAACGATGACAACGATGACGACGACGAGGACGACTATGATAACGATGATGATGAGGACGACGACGACGACGATGGTGATGATGATGATGACGATGATGACGACAACGACAACAATGATAACGATGATGACGATGATAACGATGATGACGACGACGACGACGACGACGACAACGACGACGATAACGTTAACGACGATAACAATAAAGATGATAACGATGATTGCGATAACGATGACGACGACGACGGCAATGATAACGATGATAACGATGATAACGATGATAACGATGATAACGATGATAACGATGACGACGACGACGACAATGATAACGATGATAACAATGATAATGATGATGACAAAGACGACAATGATAACAATGATAACGACAGTAACGATGACAACGATGACGACGACGAGGACGACTATGATAACATTGATGACGACGACGACGAGGACGACGACGAGGACGACTATGATAACGATGATGATGAGGATGACGACGGCGATGATGATGACGACGACGACGACGACGGCGACGATGATGACGATGACGACGATGACAACAAAGACGAAGACGATGACGAAGACGATGATGACGATGATGATGACGATGACGACTATGATAACGATGATGATGAGGACGACGACGACGGTGATGACGACGACGAGGACGACTATGACAACATTGATGACGACGATGAGGACGACTATGATAACGATGATGATGAGGACGACGACGGCAACGACGACGACGATAACGACGAAGACGAAGACGACGGCGACGGCGACGACGACGAAGACGACGATGACGATGACGATGATGATGATGATGATGATGATGATGATGATGAGGATGATGATGTGTTCAGGGTCTGTCCAGATGGCTACATCTGTCTGAAGGCAGGGAGAAACCCAAACTTTGGCTACACGAGCTACGACACCTTCGGTTGGGCATTTCTGGCTCTTTTCAGACTCATGACACAGGACTTCTGGGAAAACCTCTTCCAACTGGTCAGTGCTGTCATTGTGCTGTTTGACTGTGGTTCCCAGTGACATGACTGGACCATCAGAGCAGATTAAAAACATGAAAATAGAATAAAGAAAGTAAAAATAAAAAGAGACTGAGAACCGGTGATCCTCTCCGTTTATCACATTTATAAAGTTTAAACTGCCTGAACATTTGCTAATTTGATTGAAGAAATGCAGCTATGTCCTTTAAAGTTTCCAGATGTCAAAGAGATAGAGAATGATTTTAAAAAGCCAGGCCCTTCTGTGTTTCTCCAAAAATCTATCCAAAAGAATTTTGTATTAAAGTCTAAAAGTGTAAAAAAAGTAAAGACCTATAAGTCTTCTCCAACTTCAAGGTTTGTAATTTAAAGTCATCTGGAGGAGCTGCATCACATTATTTACAAGGTTTCTCTGAATTTTAATGTATAACTGTAGCTGACGTTATCAACCTGAAAAGGAGCTGACTACAAAAACAAAAGCATTTAAGCAGCTTAAAACCTACAGTGTCGTGTGACCGTTGTTGTAACAACATTCAACAACAATAGTAATCAACCAGCTGTGACCGTGGTCCGAAGTCTGAATGGTTGTTTCCCCTAAAACTGCACTAAACCTGTAACACTAAACTCCTTTTGGTTGATTTAGAGTTAGGGTCAGGCGAAGGTGAATCATCTTTAAAAGTTCAATTGCCTGGTTCAAGTCTTCAGAGTTTGTGTGGCAACAGAGCTACCAGAAGTACCAGAGGTTCCAGAGGTACCAAGGTACTAGAGCTACCAGAGCTACCAGATGTACCAGAGCTACCAGAGCTACCAGAGCTACCAGATGTACCAGAGCTACCAGAGCTACCAGAGCTACCGGAGCTACCGGAGGTACCAGAGGTATCAGAGGTACTAGAGCTACCAGATGTACCAGAGGTACCAGAGCTACCAGAGCTACCAGATGTACCAGAGCTACCAGAGCTACCGGAGGTACCAGAGCTACCAGAGCTACCAGATGTACCAGAGGTACCAGAGCTACCAGAGGTACCAGAGCTACCAGAGCTACCAGAGCTACCAGAGGTACCAGAGGTACCAGAGCCACCAGATGTACCAGAGCTACTAGAGCAACCAGAGGTACCAGAGTTATCAGAGGTACTAGAGCTACCAGAGCCACCAGAGCTACCAGAGCCACCAGAGCTACCAGATGTACCAGAGCTACCAGAGCTACCAGAGGTACCAGAGGTATCAGAGGTACTAGAGCTACCAGAGCCACCAGAGGTACCAGAGGTACCAGAGCCACCAGATGTACCAGAGGTACTAGAGCTACCAGAGCTACCAGAGGTACTAGATGTACCCTGGCTCAGATGATGAAGAATTTACAGCAGCAGACTTAAAGACGACTGAGGTTTTGGATGATTTGACGGATCTACAGTCTTTTCAATAAGAAGCATTTTTATATTTGGGTTTCAGGGCATAAAGTATGTTAGCAATCAAAACTGAAACAGCTTTATCAGACACTCTAATCCTGAAACTCTGACACAAGTCTGTAGACCAGAACCAGAGCCTCCCCCGTGTTTGTCTCTGCAGACGCTGCGAGCGGCAGGTAAAACCTACATGATCTTCTTCGTGGTCATCATCTTTCTGGGTTCGTTCTATCTCATCAACCTCATCCTGGCTGTGGTTGCCATGGCATACGCCGAGCAGAATGAGGCCACTATCGCTGAGGCCAAGCAAAAAGAAGAGGAGTACGCAGAGGTTCTTGAGGCGCTGAAGAGAAGAAAAGAGGAGGTCCAATGTCCTGACAACAACTTTCTCTAAATTACTTAAACTCAGCTCTGATTATTTTTGTCTTTGCAGCAGGCGGCCTGCAGGGCGGCGCTCTCAGACAAACAAGACTCTGCAGCAGAGAAGAACTCCTCCACTGACACAAAGAGCCATGAACCAGAACCCACGGCCATGGAGGGTACACACACACACACGCATGCACGCGCACACACACGCGCATGCGCACACACACACGTGCACGCACGCACGGACTGCAGGTCAGTGGATCATGTTGGTGTCCCCCTGCAGCAGGTCTACAGCAGCAGATCCAGATGAAGCTGTGTTGAAGACCAGCTGCTCCAGTCTGGTCCTGCAGCTGCAGCTGTGACTACTGGTCCTGACACACTAAAGTTTACACCAACTAGATGTTTTACTGAACACAAACGTTTGTAGTTTGGTTTTAAAGGTGGAGGTGGTGTCGGCCTCCTTCACCCAAACTGGAAGTTGGTTCCATAGTGATGGTTCCTGGTAGCAGAAGACCCGTCCTCCAGATCTACATCTGGATCTTCTAGGAACTACGAGTAAACCTAGAACGGAGAACTCTGTTAGGAACATGAGGAACCATCAGGTTTTGCAAACAAAAACCAAAGCAGCTTATTGAACCTGGTTGCTTTAAAACAGGGGATGTTTCACAGAATATGCAGTTTACAACTATTATTTTAATATAAACAGACCATTTGAAAAAGACACCTGCGTGCTTAATTGTGATTAATTGCTTTTAAAAAATGTAATCGACTGACAGTTTTTTTTGTATTTCAACTTCAATAATTTCAAGAGAAAAGTGTAAATTATGACATCCCCCTACAGAAGGATCTGTCCCTCAGCAGCTTTGTTTTACAGATTTTGAGGATGACCAGCGGCCGTGTCCTCCGTGCTGGTACGCCTTTGTCGACATCTTTCTGAAGTGGAACTGTTGTGGCTGTTGGCGTTGGCTGAAACAGCTGCTCTACACCATTGTCATGGACCCATTCGTCGACCTTGCCATCACCATCTGTATTGTCCTCAACACTGTCTTCATGGCTATGGAACATTATCCAATGACGGAGGAGTTTGAGGAGCTGCTGAGCACTGGAAATCTGGTCAGTGATGAAGAGAAATGAGAGAATACAGAGTGGGTTCTCGAATGCTATGATATCAATCAATACATCACACATGACATTCCGCTGTTTATGAACGTCAGTAACCAGCAAAACATTTTAACGTCAGTCTGTTCATTAAAGGACCTGTAACATATCATCTACTCTTTTAAAGTCAATACAATTCCTGATTTCTTGATGATGAAGTCCCTGTGGCATGTTTGGGTTGAAATACCACCAGAATGAGTTCATGTTCTCCCTTTCAAACATGCCTTTTCATCTCTGCTGATAGCACCCAGCTTAGTGGGGTAGAGCCAGCGTCCTCCCTTACTTCAGGCAAAGCTTCAGGAAGGAAGGGCGCTTCTGTGCCTCTTTGAAATTGGTGTTACAGCTTTTCGTGCACAACAAAAATATGCTGGTGTAGAGTCAGGTCGCAGTAATCCTTAAAAGCTTTAATGAAAGCCACCTGAACTAGATAGAGGTGGGAGGTTATGGTTGTCAGTGTGGAGTTGTCATTTCAGACACTCGATACAGGCTCAAAACAAAGGAAAACTTTTGTGTTTTCATGTCACCTTGAACACCACAGCAGCACCTGTACACCTGTCTTACAGGTGTTTATTTTATATTATATATCACCACCACTGGTCAGGATTCACGGATTGTAGCAGGAACAATATGTAGGAGAGGAGGCGAAAAAGTAATTGATTTAAACAAAAAGCACTGCTAGGCAGGAATACCACGAGTAAGACCAACTGGAACAAAAATCAGACCTCAACAGAAACCAAAAAACCAGAAACCCACACACAGGAACAAACACGGAGAACCCAAGGAACCTGAACAGAATACATGTAAGGAACAGAACAGTGCAGACCAGCAGGGAGGAAGGGAAAGACGAGATATACTCACAGGACTGACAAGACACAGGTGAAAACAATCTGAGATAACCATGACACCACTTCTTTAACAGCAGAGGACCTGCAGTTCGACTTGTCTCCATCTGAACCAGATTTTGTGTTTCTGGTAACGATTTCAGTCCCAGGGATCTAACCCCTGGGGCCTATTGAAAATTAAGTTATACTTATTACTCTTCCCAAAATGGTTCCCAATTGGGAAGTGTCATTTTGGGTCCAACGGTCATATAAAATCTAATATAGGTTCCACAACCTTCTGCACTGTGGATACAAGCCTCTGCTCTCTGGAGGCCCTGGCTGTAGCTGTCCTCCTTGTTTTTCTCCTGACACGGACACTCTGAATGTGTGGAAGACCACAGGATTCCTGATCCTCCTGATCCTCCTGATCCTCCTGATCCTCCTGGATCCTCCTGATCCTCCTGATCCTCCTGGATCCTCCTGATCCTCCTGGATTTTCCTGATCCTCCTGATCCCCCTGATCCTCCTGATCCTCCTGGATCCTCCTGATCCTCCTGATCCTCCTGGATCCTCCTGATCCTCCTGATCCTCCTGGATCCTCCTGATCCTCCTGGATTTTCCTGATCCTCCTGATCCCCCTGATCCTCCTGATCCTCCTGGATCCTCCTGGATCCTCCTGATCCTCTTGATCCTCCTGATCCCCCTGATCCTCCTGATCCCCCTGATCCTCCTGATCCTCCTGGATCCTCCTGATCCTCCTGGATCCTCCTGATCCTCCTGGATTTTCCTGATCCTCCTGATCCCCCTGATCCTCCTGATCCTCCTGGATCCTCCTGATCCTCTTGATCCTCCTGATCCCCCTGATCCTCCTGATCCCCCTGATCCTCCTGATCCCCCTGATCTTCCTGATCCCCCTGATCCTCCTGATCCTCCTGATCCTCCTGGATTCTCCTGATCCTCCTGGATTTTCCTGATCCTCCTGATCCTCCTGGATTTTCCTGATCCTCCTGGATCCTCCTGATCCTCCTGATCCTCCTGATCCCCCTGATCCTCCTGATCCTCCTGATCCTCCTGATCCTCCTGATCCTCCTGATCCTCCTGATCCTCCTGGATTTTCCTGATCCTCCTGATCCCCCTGATCCTCCTGATCCCCCTGATCCTCCTGATCCTCCTGATCCCCCTGATCCTCCTGATCCCCCTGATCCACCTGGCTCTCAGATGAATCCTCACTGCTGGCATTGTTCTCCTGCTCACTCTCCTAAAAGGCTTCTCCTTGTGTCTCTGCTGGAGAACCAACCAGCCAAACAAGGCTGCAAACCCTTCACAACGACATAAAACATGTTGCTGCATAAACATGTTGCACCACGCATCCATGAGACACTTGGTGTAGCGTCTGTATGTCCTCATGTGACCTTACGTGATGACGCTCAGCTGCTCCATGTGCTCCATGTGCTCCATGTGCTCCATGTGCTCCATGTGCTCCAGGGCGATTCTTCCCACCTAAAAGCTGTTTCCCTGTATTTTAAAGATAGAGGCTTAGATCATATAAGGTGCTCATAGGAAAAGCATTCAAATGTGTCAGAATAACAGTATATCAGAAATATGTGGTTTATAAGAGACAGTGAGACAAAGAAATGTCCCACAGGTAAAGACTGTAGGCATTATGGAAATCTCATCACAACAAAAAAATAATGATTATAAACAAATCCTGCCCAAGTCTCATACGGTTAGTCTTAAAACTCACCGATATAACAGGAAGTAACGGTCTGGTCCCTCACGGTGCCCTAAGGGTCAATACTCGCCTGTATGCATGTTTAGTGATTATGATTTCATGATCTCCATCATAAACACCAGCTTGATGTTTGGTCATGTTCGGGTAAGAAACGTAATGTGTTGTCTTCCCTGCAGGTCTTCACCGGTATCTTCACAGCTGAAATGATCCTCAAACTTCTGGCCATGGACCCTTATTACTACTTCCAGGTCCGACTTCCTCATAGATAAGACATTTGTAGACATAAACAACTGGTAACCAAGTGTCCCGTTGTTGTGGTGCAGGTGGGCTGGAACATCTTTGATAGTATCATCGTCACCATGAGTCTGGTTGAGCTGGGATTAGCCAACGTTCAGGGTCTGTCTGTGCTGCGCTCCTTCCGATTGGTGGGTGCAGCGACATCACATGACCAAACACCGTTGTTTTCCTTTCTCCTCACCCATGCCCCTTTATGTATCCCCTGTCTTGTGTCCAGATGCGAGTGTTTAAGCTGGCCAAGTCATGGCCAACCCTCAACATGTTGATAAAGATCATTGGGAACTCGGTGGGGGCTCTGGGGAACCTGACTTTGGTTCTTGCCATCATCGTCTTCATTTTTGCGGTCGTCGGCATGCAGTTGTTCGGAAAGAACTACAAAGACTGCGTCTGTCGCATTTCAGAGGACTGTGAGCTTCCTCGCTGGCACATGAACGACTTCTTTCATGCATTCCTGATCATTTTCAGGATCCTGTGTGGAGAGTGGATTGAGACCATGTGGGACTGCATGGAGGTCTCTGGTCAGGCCATGTGTCTGATCGTCTTCATGATGGTCCTGGTTATTGGAAACCTGGTGGTAAGCATCAGTACAGGTCCTACATCATGGTCTTTGTTTTGGTCCCGACACTTTTCCTAGTCTTATTTCTGGCCTTGAGGATCTCAGGTCCTGAGTCTTTTCGTGGTCTTGATTTAGGTTCTGAACCTGTTCCTGGCCTTGCTCCTGAGCTCTTTCAGTGGTGACAATCTGGCAGCTCCAGAAGATGAGGGAGAAAACAATCTGCAGATCGCCATAAACCGGATCAGCCGAGCAGTCGCCTGGATCAAAGCCTGGATTTTGGAGCATATCTGGGCTTTGTTTGGAAAGAAGACCAGCATGAACCTAGAGCACACTGGTGGGAAGAAAACCGATTTGTTTCTTATCAGTTTTTTTATGCCTGTGTCTTTGTTGCTGTTTTTTCAGAACAATGTCTGACTTGTTGATCACTGTCTGTCTGTTTGAAGTCACCTCAGAGGTCAAATCTGAAGAAGACAACAAGGACAAAGAGGTTTTAGTGCTGACTGTCGTTGCTTCAGACCAGCCGGTGTCACAAGTAAGAGCCACCAGAGGTGACCATGGCAACCTGATCAGCAACTACCATAACATCGCCTTCCTGAAGGTTCCCATCGCCGAGGCTGAGTCTGACTGTGAAACAGATGACGATGAAGATGATGTCGAGGAGAATGAAGAGCAGCTCTCTCAGGTTCAGTTCTGCTCTACTGCAGCAGTTCACCTCCATAAGCTGGCGTTGACTAATCCAGAGCTGTTGGTGGTTTTAAAGTTTAAATTTTGTTGCTCAGTGTGACGACTCATCGGTTTGTAGTACGATTGAGAAACTTCCTGAAGTCCACGAGGAGGAAGACCAAGATGAAGATGAGCCAAACACGCCTGAAAACTGCTGCAGCGACAGTATGCAGATGCACACACACACACACACACACACACACACACACTAACACACACACACACACACACACACACACACACACACTAACACACACACTAACACACACACACACACACACACACACACACACTAACACACACACTAACACACACACACAGACACACACACACAGACACACACACACACACACACACACACACACACAGACACACACACACACACACACATAGACTCCTAAACTCCAAATCTTGATCCTGCTTGTTTTCAAGTGTTGATTCAAACATGTGTTTGTGTCTCTATTTCAGGGTGTTACAGTCGCTGTCCTTGGCTGGACGTAGACACGTCCCACGGAAGAGGGAAGATCTGGTACAACGTAAGAAAAACGTGTTTCTCTATTGTAGAGCACAACTACTTTGAGACCTTCATCATCTTCATGATCTTGCTGAGCAGCGGAGCTCTGGTAAACGAAACACTAAATCGCATCCTTCTTCAATCATTGATTTCACCCTAATCGCTTCTTCAAAGTGTCTTCAAAGTGTCTGGAATGCTTTAACATTGGGATTTTGTCTTCTTTTTCGTTCGCATGAATGATTGATTCTCTACGTCTGACTGATGTTCACTGTCTGTCCTGCGTTTGGTTAAATTTGATCGTAACTGAGCAGGTCCGAACTAACCGGTCTCACAACTGTGATTACTAACCCCTGGAGACCCTGGTTCTCATGGCTAATAAAGGGGGACAGACAGGCTGACAGTGTGACCACTAACATGACTGCTGCACCCTCACAGGTGAGACTCACCCTCTTTAGTAACCCTTTATTAAGTCTTCTTTATTGACCTTCAATGAACAAGTAACAGGTGATAATGATAAAAAGAAAACTGCTCTGTTGTCTAGGAAACATTAACCAGTCAGTTTTTTTTTTAAAAGAACTTTAAAAAAATGTTTTGGAAGAAGTGCAACTCCAGTTTAAAAATAATAGGAATAGATATAAATAGCTGAATATGAGGAGACTTCAAAAAGGAGAAAGGGATCTTTTATTACTTTGTTGACATTATTACCCAAGACCCTCTTTTTTTTCTCATCAACTTTAAAAAAAACATCAACATAAACATTCATTCTCATATACATTTAAGAGCTGTAACACATTTCAAAATTGTTGGCAGTCACGGTTTTGAAACGTTTCACCTCAGCCAACGTGCTAAATCCCAGCGTGACGCTGCCATCTAGTGGCCACAAAACACAACAGCATCTATCGACGTGACTCAACTTTATTTATAAAGCACTTTAAAAACAACACAGTTGACCAAAGTGCTGAACACAAACATGGGTTCAAAGGAAAACATAAAAAAATTAAAAACATGTAAAACAAACTAAAAGAATAAGATAAAACACTTAAACTAAGATCACAATCTGTATGTTTTAAGGGAGGATTTAAAAACGGTACTGAGTCGGTCCGTCTGATATGTGAAGGCAGCGGAAACGGCGCGGTTGCCGCTAAGCTTCCTCTTAGTCTTAGAGACGAATGACAATCACTGATCTGAGGCCTGAGGGGGCGTGAAGGAGTGAACGGCTTGAGAAGGTGAGACAGGTACAGGCACGAGCACTGAGTCATTTAAGGACAAATAAAAGAATTTTCAAGTCAATGCGTAAACAAACTGGGTACGGTCATCTGACTAATGCTTCCATGGTAATGGTTCATCCTGGGTCCAGAGATGTCCCCTCTGGAAAAGCTCATGAGAGAAGTTCAGTTTTTACCACCCCAGTACAGCACAGGGTCTGGATGTTGGACTGGTTCCTGGTAACAGTCTGGATGATCCTTCTCCTCTTTAATCTGGAGCACACGGTTCATCCTTAGAGTCCCGAGATGTCTCCTCTGGAAAGGGTTACCATAGGGCTTTTGTGTGTGTGTGTGTGTGTGTGTGTGTGTGTGTGTGTGTGTGTGTGTGTGTGTGTGTGTGTGTGTCATTGGTGAATGTATCTCTGACTTATAGTGCTGACAAAGGTTTCCATGGTAACCCTTGTCCATATGGTTCTACCAGCTGTTGATAATCCAGTGAGGGATTACAGATGACGGTGTCCTCGTCCTTGAAACACTGAAATGCCTCCAGAGTTCGTGAATGATTCATTTCCTGATAGTCTGCTTTGTAGAAGACAAAAAAAGAAACTTCCTTCTGGTTTTCCTTTTCAGAATATTGTTTTAAACATGAATTAATGAGAAGCCCAGTAAGATGTGTTTGTTTACCTTTTTTACCTGTTACTTAAACACCTTCACTGCTAGAACTTCAGTAAAAGCCTCAATCCGAGAACCCAGTTCTCCAGGAGGACAAGTTCACTTTTACTGATGGCATTCCAGATGACAAACATTGTAATTATCTTCTAGCTACCAGACAAGCAGATAAGAGTGGGAGAAAATTTAACATAACTTTCCCAAACTGGGTCCAGTTAGTCCATTACCCAGTGATCAAAACAAGATCCTTAGGCAGGTCCAGTTCTCCATTTGAATTCTTCTAAATAAAAGCCACTGCTGAATCCTGACAGCCCCCTCCCCTACAAAATCATTCAGGGATGTAACTACACCTTGAAAAGTGGTCCAGTGGCCTCACGTTCAAAAGTTGAGGATTTCATCGTAAATCCTTGTACCGAAATCTTGCCAATGCAAAAAAAAATAAAATAAAATCAGATGTTCAAAACTGTGTGAATGCCTAAATCGACCCACATTTTCTTTAAACATCACAATGAACACAACATTGAATGAGAATGCGTGAGCTTGATAATCCTCCCTGTTTCCTCCATCAACTAGGTCAATTTAAACATGATAGTGAATATAAACATCCATGAAAAATGTTCCAGACCAGGAAAATCTTCCCTGACTAAACTCGACACTACTGTCAGACGTTGAGGCCTGGAAAAATAATTTATTTGGTGTGTAGCATGCTGCGGTTGTGTTGGCCACATTGCATTATGGGTGTTGTTGTTCTTTGTGTCATGTGTTGTGTTCAGAATTGTGGGTTTATTGTGTTTGTACGGATTTATGTAAACTCTAACACTATGTGGTCAAAAGTATCTGATCACCTGCCTCGACTCACATATGAACTTCAGTGACCTCCCATTCCTCATCCAGAGGGTTCAATATGACATCAGTCCATCTTTTGCAGCTATAACAGCTTCAACTCTTCTGGGAAGGCTGTCCACAAGGTTCAGGAGTGTTTCTGGGAATTTCTGACCATTCTTCCACAAGCACATTTGTGAGGTCCTACTGATGTTGGACCAGAAGGTCTGGCTCTCAGTCTTCGCTCTAATTCATCCTAAAGGTGTTCTGTCAGGTTGAGGTCAGGACTCTGTGCAGACCAGTCCAGTCATCCACACCAGACTCTGTCATCCAGGTCTTCATGGACCTGCTTTGTGTCCTGGTGCACAGTCATGTTGGAAGAGGAAGGAACCAGCTCCAAACTGTTCCCACAAAGTTGGTAGCTGGAATTGTCCAAAAGTTCTTGGTCTGCTGAATCATTCAGAGTTCCTTTCACTGGAACTAAGGGGCCAAGTCCAGCTCCTGAAGAACAACCCCACACCATAATCCCCCCCTCCACCAAACTTTACACTTGGAACAATGCAGTCAGAGAAGTACCGTTGTCCTGGCAACCGCCAAACCCAGACTGGTCCATCAGATTTACAGATGGAGAAGCTCCATTCATCACTCCAGAGAAGTGTCTCCACTGCTCCAGGGTCCAGTGGTGGTGTGTTTTACACCATTGCATCTGACACTTTGCACTTGATGATGTTTGGCTTGGCTGCAGCTGCTCGACCATGGAAACCCATTTATGAAGCTCTCTGAACACTGTTCTGGAGATGATCTGAAGGCCACATGAAGGTTGGAGGTCTGTAGCGACTGACTCTGCAGATGGTTGGTGACCTCTTGGTACTATGCTCCTCAGCATCTGCTGAACCCGCTCAGCATCTTCTGATCCTGTCAGTTTACGTGGCCTACCACTTCGTGGCTGAGTTGCTGTCGTTCCCAAACACTTCCATGTTCTTATAATACAGCTGAGAGTTGATTTTGAAATGTAGTAGTTCGATACCGGAGATGCAGCAAGTTCATAGGGAGAAGGCCTGTCTAAAAAGATGCATTTTCAACTGTGATTTAAAAATGGCAGTAGAAGTTTAGTGCTGGATGTCACATGGGAGGGGATTCCAAAGGTGGGGGGCTAAGTGACTGAATGCACTTGATCCAATGGTAACCAGGCAAGCTGGTTGGGGGATGAGGTGGGTGGAGGTAGAGGACCTGAGAGACTGGCCAGGTAATTTGATGTGGAGTTCAGAAAGATAGGTTGGGGCAATATTGTTGATGGCCTTGAAAGTGAGGACAAGGATCTCGATGATGCGATGTTGGATGGGGAGCCAGTGAAGTTGTGAATTTGCTGCAGAACAGGTGTTATATGACTGATGGAGGGGGTTCTGATGACACAGGCAGCAGAGTTTTGAACCAGTTGTAGTTTATGGATGGACTTGGCAGGCAAACCAAAGAGGAAAGAATTACAATAATCTAAACAGGATGCAGCCAGGGTGTGAACCAGAGTTTTAGCACTGAAGGAGGAAAGTGACAGGTGCAGGCGGGCAATATTACATAAATTAAAGTAAGCTGACCAAGTAACATTATTGATGTGGGACTTGAAAGAAAGGATGCTGGCAATCACAAAGGGAAATGGGGGGCAGGGATGCGGTGGGTTTAGTGGACAGGTAGAGCTGGGTGTCATCTGTATAGCACTGCAACTTGATGTTGTAGTTATGGAAGAAGTGGCCAAGAGGGAGAAGGTAGATGATGAACAAAAGGGGGCCAAGGACAGAACCTTGAGGAACACCAGAGGAGAGGGGGACGGGATGAGAATTCACCATTTCTTACACATTTGTTAACAACGTACAGATTAAAACATGAATGCCATTAATCGCCTGGTTGCTGTCTGAATTGTGGAAATATCTGTCATTGCAAGCCAGGACAGATTCTTAAAAAAACACACACACGTAAAAGGAACTAAGCTCATTGAGACTCTGAGGAAGAATCTGATGTGGTGAAGTCGTTGAAACAGAAATCAACGTCGTCTACCAAGTCAGAGTTACCGAGATACAGAGTTAGGGATTGTAAATATGTAATTAACACAACTGTGATAATCTGACCGCATGCAGTCCAGCTAGTGTGTAGAGATAAAGAGCATGCATTAAAAAATCTAACTTTGACAGGTAATCAACAAACAATATGAACGATAAATGCATGAAACCTGTTGTGGAGAAATACTGACAGATGTAAGGTTTCTGGTCTGCGACTGCTTCCGTGTAAATGACCAGCTGTTAAAACCTCCGGTCCATTTAGGGACGAGCAGCCAACTCATCTCTGGCAGACGTGATGATGGTCTTTGATCTGAGACTGAGCTGTCTGAATCCCTGAAAGTTAGGATGGACTTCATCACGGTTAAAGCCGTCATTACAGTTCCAAAACATGTTCAAATATTCAATAAATTGGTACTTTGGTAGTTCAGAACCAGAAAAGCTTCCTTATGTGCCAACATGTACAAGCTGCCAGCAGACACCTGTCCAGGAGTAACAACAGTCCACATGTTCACAGGCTTTCGAGGACATCTACATGGAACAGCGTCGGGTCATAAAGACCATCCTGGAGTATGCAGATCAGGTGTTCACCTACGTGTTTGTGGTGGAGATGGTTCTCAAATGGGCTGCCTACGGATTCAAGACATACTTCACCAACGCCTGGTGTTGGCTCGACTTCCTCATCGTTGATGTAAGAAAGGGATCAATGTGATCAAGTGATTTACTGCTCAGCAGCGTCACAACACATGCGCCGTTACTAGAGATGCAATATATGTATCTATAATAAATTATAAATGATAACTGATAAATTATATATGAAATTATCAATGAATACACCTAAATAATGAATGAAAATGGTCTAATGGCTCCTTGGCGGGTAAGGCTTTTGAACCATAAACTGTGAATACGCCAGACAAATGTTCAGCGATGTGGTGGCTCCCAGCTGCTTCAGCTGGTCTCCACAGAATTATCTGCAGCTCTGCCAGCAGATGTTTACAGCAGAATGCACCATTTAACTTTTCGATTTGAAGACAAAATCTAAAGTTATTGTCAAGTTTAGCTGACATCAGTTTAGTACAAACTACTGATTACTTCACTAAGCGCGGTAGAAATGACAGTTATGGATGAGGGAAGTAACGGCAAGCTATTGGCTGAGGCCCCTGTCAATCAATCATATTAGAGATGCGTTTATTACTTTATTCTGTCCTGGCGGGTACCCTCAGTGTCGTCATGGATGTGAAATTAAACAACAGAGACCAACCAGGCTGTAAATACGTTTATTTCTGCTCTAAATGGAGATGAACTCACTGTTGGATCCAGACCCTAGTGGTCAGTGGAGGAGCTGCAGGTCTGGATCTAGACCCTAGTGGTCAGTAGAGGAGCTGCAGGTCTGGATCTAGACCCTAGTGATCAGTAGAGGAGCTGCAGGTCTGGATCTAGACCCTGGTGGTCCATAGAGAAGCTGCAGGTCTGGATACAAACCCTGGTGGTCAGTAGAGGAACTGCAGGTCTGGATCTAGACCCTGGTGGTCTGTCATCTCCTCTGAAAGAGCATCATTGCAACAAAACTGTATTAAAATAATGCTCTGATTTACTTTTAAGATTAATTTATTAATCATATTTAATTAATTAGAGGACACCACAAACTCTTCTAAACTTTTCACAGATACGTGTCTTTAAAGCTGTTGAATTTGTATAAAACAGACCTCCGTTTATTGAGACATGTTTGCGATAAAAACTAAGGTACAGTCACCACAGCAGAGAGGCAGAACCAGAACCTCAACCTGAATCAGAACCGATCCCTGATAAAGTCATCATCTGGTGTCTCCTCCAGGTGTCTCTGGTGTCGTTGACAGCGAACATCCTGGGATACTCAGAACTGGGAGCCATCAAGTCTCTGCGGACTCTGAGGGCTCTGAGGCCCCTTAGGGCCCTGTCCCGGTTTGAAGGCATGAGGGTAAGATGGGTGCTGACGCACAGACGGACAGGAGCAGGTTTTGTTACTGACCTGCTCCACGTTTGGCCTGCAGGTTGTGGTAAATGCTCTGGTTGGAGCCATCCCGTCCATCTTCAACGTGCTGCTGGTGTGTCTGATCTTCTGGCTGATCTTCAGCATCATGGGGGTGAACCTGTTTGCAGGGAAGTTTTATTACTGTTTCAACGAGACTTCGGAGGAGTTGTTCCTCTCTGAAGAAGTCAACAACAAGACGGAATGCTTCGCCCTGATTCAGGACAACTTCACAGAGGTTCGCTGGAAGAACGTGAAGGTCAACTTCGACAATGTAGGCATGGGCTATCTGTCGCTGCTGCAAGTGGTCAGTCTGAACACGGACACGAGAAGTGATGCTTTCTGGTTTCACACCAGCTGAGTCTTAATGAACCATTGATTTAACCGATAGAAAAGCGGACATTCATGATTTTTATTGTTTCAGGCTACATTTAAAGGGTGGATGGACATCATGTATGCAGCAGTGGACTCCAGAGAGGTCAGTGCTACGAATACCGGTGACGATACAGGTAATCCTAGTGCCAGTACTGAAGCTGTTGCAGGGACCTTCACTCAAACTAGGTGTGTTTCCATCAACAAGTTGCACATTTTGGAATTATAATTTTGCAGCTAGATGCAGCAAAGGAGCAAAGGGGGTCTGGTTTGGTAGTCTCAGGAGTTATTCTCTGGTTTTTGTGGATAATTTAGTCCTGGTGGCACCACTGAACCAAAGACCTAAGCTCTCCGTGGAGCAGTTCAGAGCTGAGTGTCAAGTAGCAGGGATGAGAATCAGCACCTCCTAGTCAAAAAAGGAGGAGTCCCGAGACAGACCCAGGACATGCTGGAGAGATTATAGATCTCAGCTGGTCTGGGAAACACTCCAGTGTCCTTCTGGAAGATCTGGAGAAGGTGGCTAGAGAGGGAATCTGAGCCTCTCTGTTTAGACTGCTGCCCCCACAACACGATTCCTTATCAGTGATTCCCCGTCAGAAATCAGCAAAGGATGGTTGTGGAAGGAGAAATGAGATTCTGAACCTCCATCCTCGTACTTGTAGAGATAACTAATCAGAGGAGAAAACATAACTTACCTGAATTGAACTAACATTTGGAACTATAACTCAGGTTGACAGTTGCTCGGGTCATGTTGTGGAGCTCTGAAAAGCACCTAGACTATTGTAATAGCTGCTTTATAAAGAAACCTGAACTGAACTGTGATGGAAATGCGTCTAGTTTTCTCAGCTCAACTCTTAACTTGTGTCTGGTTGCCATGGTTACTGCGTTGCGGGTGCAGGTAGAGTCCCAGCCGAAGTATGAGGAGAACCTGTACATGTACCTGTACTTCGTTTGCTTCATCATCTTTGGCTCGTTCTTCACCCTCAACCTTTTCATTGGAGTGATTATTGACAACTTCAACCAGCAGAAAGCCAAGATAAGTTTTTTTTCTGGTGGTCTCCACAGTTCTGCTCAGATCAGTAATGATGAAGATGATTCTTTCTGTCAGTTAACAGTGATGTCTTTGTGTTTACCTTGGAGGAACAGACATATTTATGACAGAAGAGCAGAAGAAATATTACAATGCCATGAAGAAACTGGGATCCAAGAAGCCTCAGAAACCTGTTCCCAGACCTGAGGTCAGTTTGAGGACTTCTTGTGTGACATATTAAACCAGACAGTAGGTTGAAGTAACACAAGAAACTTCAGCAGGGACATCGGCACACCTGTAAGCAGGTGGGAACCTCCTCTCACCAGTGTTCGTTTAGTTAGTCCTGCAACATCTCCAGAAGGATCAACAGTGGTCTCTGGCATTTCAGAGTCACCCCCCTAATGCCAGCTCTCACTGCTCCCCACCACCACCACAACCTCATCACCTAACCTACAACACCACCTTCACTAACTTACATGTCACAGCCACACCAGCACTGCCACCTTCCACGGATCCAAGCTCCGGTCGGGCCACTCCAGGTGGTGACCGCGCTGATACCACCTTCCCTAACACCTAGCAGATGGAAACCAGCTTGGCAGCGTGGTCCCAGACAAAGACACTCAAACAGGCCGCGTCCTTAATTTAACTTCTTCCCATCACTAGCAGCTTCGAAACAACCAAACTCTGACCTACCAGACTTGAGACCTCTATAGAAATAGCTGTGAGATGTTTGTGTCACTGGATTTCATGCAGTTTTCTTGGGTTTCTGTTGGTTCAGAACAAGTTCCAGGGTCTGGTCTTTGACCTGGTCGGCAAACAGTTCTTTGATATCTTCATCATGGTATTAATCTGCCTCAACATGGTGACCATGATGGTGGAGACGGATGATCAGAGTCTGGAAACAGAAACCATCTTGTACTGGGTCAACCTGGTCTTCATCATCATCTTCACCACAGAATGCTCTCTGAAGATCATTGCTCTGCGGCACCACTACTTCTCCGTGGGCTGGAACATCTTTGACTTTGTGGTGGTCATTCTGTCTATCGTAGGTGAGTTCCTCCTAAATGTGTGAAATCTGACTCAAACAAGAATAAGGAGACAAGTTTTCCAAAACCTTCAGGAGGAACATGCAGTCACTCTTCTCCCTCCTTATCTCCTTCCTGCCTGCCTCCTTCCTTGTTCCATCCCTTCTATCCTTCCTTTATTCCTTACTCGTCCCTTCTTCCTTCCTTCCTTCCTTCCTTCCTTCCTTCCTTCCTTCCTTCCTTCCTTCCTTCCTTCCTTCCTTCCTTCCTTCCTTCCTTCCTTCCTTCCTTCCTTCCTTCCTTCCTTCCTCCCTCTCCCCCTCCCTGCCTTCCCTCCACCCTCTCTCCTTTCCTCTATCATCTGTCCTTTCCTTCTCAGGTCTTCTTCTTGCTGACATCATCGAGAAATATTTTGTCTCACCGACACTGTTCCGTGTGATCCGATTGGCTCGTATTGGCCGGATCCTTCGCCTAATTCGTGGAGCAAAGGGGATCCGAACATTGCTTTTTGCTTTGATGATGTCACTTCCTGCCCTGTTCAACATCGGCCTCCTCCTTTTCCTCATTATGTTCATCTTCTCCATCTTTGGCATGTCTAACTTTGCTTATGTAAAGAAAGAAGCCATGATTGATGATATTTTTAACTTTGAAAACTTTGGGAATAGTATGATCTGTCTCTTCATGATCACCACATCGGCTGGGTGGGATGGTTTGCTGAGTCCCATCATGAACATGCCTCCGGACTGTGACCCACACGTTGAGAACCCGGGCTCCTACGTCCGAGGGAACTGCGGAAGCCCAGCAGTCGGAATCATCTTCTTCACCTCCTACATCATCATGTCCTTTTTGGTGGTGGTCAACATGTACATTGCCATCATCCTGGAGAACTTCAACGTGGCCACAGAGGAGAGCAGTGACCCGCTGTGTGAGGACGACTTCGAGATGTTTTATGAAACCTGGGAGAAGTTTGACCCTGACGCCTCACAGTTTATACAATACAGGTGAGTTGCGATTGTGCTTCACTTCCTGTAAGCTTCATCTAACCTTTCTGAACTTAATCTGACTGATGTCGTCCACAGTGAGCTGTCAGACTTCTGTGATGCTCTCCAAGATCCTTTGAAGATTCCCAAACCCAATACCTTCAAGTTGATCCACATGGATCTGCCTCTGGTTCCAGGAGACAAGATCCACTGTCTGGACATCCTGCTGGCGCTCACCGCAGAAGTACCACCCACCGACAACATATTTACTGTCACGTCACGTCACGTCACGTCACGTCACGTCACGTCACGTCACGTCACGTCACGTCACGTCACGTCACGTCACGTTACGTTATGTTCTGTTATTTGTAGGTTTTGGGTGATTCAGGAGCGATGGACACTCTAAAGGCCAGCATGGAGGAAAAATTCATGGCCAACAACCCCTCAAAGGTTTATTATTTTCTGTATTTTGTTCTATTTCATAGTAAGAATCTCTTTAATTGCACCATGTATGATACATCTAAACATCCGCAGATTAACAACATATAATTAAGCCAAAAAGAAAAATCATGTGTGGGCAGTCCTAAGTACCCCCTTAAAGGCTCCATAGGATTTATGAAGACAAGCTTCAGCCAGGTGCTGCTGGTCATCAGCAGGTGTGCAGATGTTTGGCAGTTTGCTGCGCAGCAGCATTCATGTGTGTTGTTAACGCCACGTCTCAGTTCTCATGTGTTGCACCAGCCGGTTGTAAAGAACGGACCAAAACTCCTCCTCAGCCGTGTGAAACACTCATCAAGTCGGGAGACAACTGCTTTATCTCCCTCTATCTGAAAGTGGATCCACAAGCTGTGGATGATGGGGTTACTTAGTACTCCCCACATGACTGGGTGGTTTTAAAGAAATTCACCTTTTCTGGAGAAACAAACATTGGCTGGATGTTGTTTTTTTAATTCTTTCCGGGAGAATGAGATTACACAATTTGAGGGTGAGTTCCTCTACATTCTTTTATTAATGATCACCTTAATTAGTTTTTTTGTTTTTTCATTACTTTCAGGTGTCATATGAGCCAATCAGCAGCACCCTGCGGAGGAAACAGGAGGAGGTGGCAGCGACGGTGATCCAGAGAGCATACAGGAAACACCTCCTGCAGCGGACCATCCGACTGGCATCCTACAAGTACAGAGAGAAGATGAACACAGCACGAGACAAGCTGTCTCCACCAGAGACCGAAGGACTTCTCTGTAAGCGCATCAGTCAGCTGTACGGTGACGACGAGACGGTCTCTGCTGGTTCAGACGAGCCTCCTCGCTTCAAGGTTGAGCTTGAGAGCGACTTCCTCCTTCACTCTGCTCCTCCTCCTCACCAACACAACCTTTTACTGGATGAGAGCTTCAGGGAGTCAACCGTCTGATAAACGGAGGAATCGTCCTCCTCCAACAGCTTTGTAGCAGGACCAGCAGACAGATGAATTCATGTTGGAGGAGGAGCAGACACAAGTCTCCTGTTAAGGTTTTTGGGTTTTAACCTTCTAACACTGTTATTTTAAACTCAACAAGAGAACTTACTGATAAAGTTCAAGTCATATTTGCTGTTAACCCTACGTTACCTGGAATCTTCTGTCTCTGACCTGGAATCTTCAGTCTCTGACCTGGAATCTTCAGTCTCTGACCTGGAATCTTCAGTCTCTGACCTGGAATCTTCAGTCTCTGACCTGGAATCTTCAGTCTCTGACCTGGAATCTTCAGTCTGACCTGGAATCTTCAGTCTCTGACCTGGAATCTTCAGTCTCTGACCTGGAATCTTCAGTCTGACCTGGAATCTTCTGTCTCTGACCTGGAATCTTCAGTCTCTGACCTGGAATCTTCAGTCTCTGACCTGGAATCTTCAGTCTCTGACCTGGAATCTTCTGTCTCTGACCTGGAATCTTCAGTCTCTGACCTGGAATCTTCAGTCTCTGACCTGGAATCTTCAGTCTGACCTGGAATCTTCAGTCTCTGACCTGGAATCTTCAGTCTCTGACCTGGAATCTTCAGTCTGACCTGGAATATTCTGTCTCTGACCTGGAATCTTCAGTCTCTGACCTGGAATCTTCAGTCTCTGACCTGGAATCTTCAGTCTCTGACCTGGAGTTGACTTTTCGTTCATCAAGAAAAGGACATTTTATGATGTGACTTGCATTAAGAGTTATTTCACAGCAGAGCAGCCAATCAGAAGAGCCTCTGCGGCGACGTTCTGGCAGAGAAAGCAGCCAATGAGAGAGCAGCTTTTCAGCACATAAACGAGATTTGAATTCATGAGGATTTGATGTGACTGAGACAAAACACAGTAAACGAATTGCACCAGTAAATGAAGTGTAATTCTTCACCTAAAAGAACACGAGGCAGGAATCGTGTAGCGAAGCTGCAGGAACCCGAAAGAGTTTATAGAAGCAACCATAATTATTATTATTATTATTATCAATAATCATTTTATTCCAGAATCATTTCTTAGAGTTAGACTGTTCATTTGCACCAGTTCCGTCTTTGGTTGTTCATCCAATTTTTCATGAAACCTCATCTGAAAACTTTTAATTACACAATTAATTTTCCAGTTATGCACCAATCAAATGTGTGGGTGTGGCCTGAAGTCCTCTCTGGTCTGGATCCTCTGATGTAATGATCCAAACTTAAAGTTATAGCTACCAACAACCAGTACGACATTGTTTCAAGGTACAGCAAATGAAAATTCATCCAGAGGGCCTCAACAGCCAGTCGCATTTCAGAGACCCACATTAAGAAATGTTAACGACACATGTTCATGAAACTTCACAGCATCTGTCCGCCAGTAGGGGACACTACATTTAAAATGGTAAATGATGCTTTTATGATCTTGTTTCATGATGTTTCTATGTTTGAGTTTGTAAAAAGTACATTTTCTTAAAAAAGGGAAACCAACTCGTCTGAAGCAGTTAAGCCAAGTTTCATAAAAGTTGGTGTACTTCAGCAGCAGGTCATCGGCAGGGGGCGCTACAGCTCACACGTGTCAATATCTCATTTAGTGGTTGAGCTGGACCTTGGTTTAACCGAGGCTTGACCCTACAAACAAAGGTACGTACGGGTCCTGCAGGCTGAAATGTTGATCTGCGGCTTGTTTTTGTGGTGAATCTGCCTGCACGCCGACGCAGTATCGTGATTCTATCTGCCGCTCTACTCATCGAGCAGCATCTTTCTTTCTTGTTTCAAGTGTTTTTTATGAACTCCTGTACATCAAAGATGTAGTAGGACTCTTTGTCAACTCGTGGGGGCATTTGTGGCTCCCTCCTGTTGTTGCTAAGTAACCACAGCTTCGTGTGATTGGATGATTGATGGATGAAGCATCAATCTAAATTTCAGTCTGTTTCAGATGTTTGAGGATGAAGTTTAATCATTGCGACCCGCAGTTGAACAAAAACAAGGAAACTGTTGGGTAAAACAATAACATTTCCTTGCAAACATGGATTATTATTTTGTTTATTAGCGCTCCACTTCTGTTACGACTGTACGTGATAACAGATTCATCAGTCTCAGACTCTAAAAGCAGAAAAACAAATGTAACTGACAAAAGTGTTTCAAACGAAACACCAAGACCAGAATAAACACGTAGCATCCAGTAACGTCTGTGTGATGTCATAAAACACTCTTTTCTGTTTTATTTGTGTACGGCGTACTTCAGTGCGGCAGATGGAGAAGTTAAGAGACGTTGGGATGTGATGTAATGACCCAGACGGGACTAAAGCTGCTCCTTGGTCACTATTAAAGCATCTGGAAACTAACCGGCCTGTCCAAATTAGTCATTACATTAGTTAAATGGTCAGCTGAAGAAAGACTGAAGAACCAAAGTAGCAGTGCTGTTTCACCCAGATTTTTATCCAGACCTGAACCTGGACGCTGGCCACCATCCAGACACGGGAGGAGCTTTACTGTGTAGCTCTTTAACTTGTAATTATTTCTAACTTAACTGATTACAAGTGAATACATTATTAGGATGAAGTAAAACAAAGAAAGACACCAAACATGATAGAATAGAATAGAATAGAATAGAATAGAATAGAATAGAATAGAATAGAATAGAATAGAATAGAATAGAATAGAATAGAATAGAATAGAATAGAATAGAATAGAACGTTGTTTTGCCTGAACTGGGTTTAACTGGAGGCGCTACATCTGGTTTCCTGGTCACCAGGAGACCGAGGCCTTTACAGGCCACAACTTTCTCCAGCTGAACAAAAACAAAACTGAGGTCTTGGGAGCCAAAGAGAAACGATCACAGGTCTCCACGGAGCTTCAATCTGAACACCTAAAAACCACCAACCAGGCCAGAAATCTGGGTGTAGTGATGGACTCAGAAAAACACATCAAGGCAATAACAAATCAGCCTACTATCACCTCAAGAACATGTCAAGGTTAAAGGTTCTGATGTCTCAGCAGGACCTGAGAAACTAGTCCTGCATTCATCTTCAGTAGACTTGATTATTGTACCAGCATCTTCACAGGTCCACCTAAAACATCAGACAACTGCAGCTCATCCAGAACTCTGCTGGGTTTAATAATGAAAACTTTGTGCATGAAATCATATGCAAAGACACAGGTAAGTTGGTTTAGGCTGAAACTACCAAAGAATACTACACGATGAGCTGGGTCTGTGCAGGGTACCAGGGTACCATGATTAGGAGAACTGAGGAATGCTGGGAGTTGTAGTGTCAGGATCAGAAGGCTGCTGATGCTGACCGTGGTAACGTGGCGGGAGTGGCATGACACACAGAGATTAAGGAAATCAATTGATTTATTACACTAAAAGGTAATCTTTACTCCTCTAAATTAAATTATATAATCGATGATGTAAATTCATTCTTGCTGGGACTTACTTTTACCACTCAGTCGAAACAACATGTTTTTGGGTGGGAACCTACAGTACCAGTAGAAAACCCAGCTAAACCAAAATCCAACTCATTGTTCTTGCTGTAAGGGGCCGGTGCAGGTACCAGCATCACTATAGTAGAACCTGCAAGAACCAGCTTCACCATGGTAGAACCTGCAGAAACAGGCATCACCATAGTTGAACCAGCAGGAACCAGCATAAACAGGGTAGGACTTAAAGAAGGAGAAGACAGAGGGACCACAGAAGATGGACAATGTTAATGCTCTATTGACGACTGAGGTCAGGTCAGGAAGGTCTACAGGAACCAGTCTAGAGTCAGTTCAGGGAGGTCTACAGGAACCAGTCTAGAGTCAGTTCAGGGAGGTCTACAGGAACCAGTCTAGAGTCAGTTCAGGGAGGTCTACAGGAACCAGTCTAGAGTCAGTTCAGGGAGGTCTACAGGAACCAGTCTAGAGTCAGTTCAGGGAGGTCTACAGGAACCAGTCTAGAGTCAGGTCAGGGAGGTCTACAGGAACCAGTCTAGAGTCAGGTCAGGGAGGTCTACAGGAACCAGTCTAGAGTCAGTTCAGGGAGGTCTACAGGAACCAGTCTAGAGTCAGTTCAGAGCCTAAGGGAGTCGCCAATTTCAATTCAATTCAATTTTATTTATATAGCGTCTATTACAACACAAGTTGTCTCTAGGTGCTTTCCAGAGATCCAGAACATGACCCCCGAGCAATTATTACATAAACAGCGGCAGGTAAAAACTCCCCTAGTGGAAGAAAAACCTTAAGCCAAACAGTGGCAAGGAAAAACTCCCCTTTAAGAGGGAAGAAACCTTGAGCAGGACCTGGCTCATGAGGGGGAAGAAACCTGGATCAGGACCTGGATCATGAGGGGGAAGAAACCTGGATCAGGACCTGGATCATGAGGGGGGACCCTCCTGCCAAAGACCAGCCGGGTAGAGCAAGAAATAAGAAAGAATAGAGACATAGAGACACCGTCAAAGGTACAAGACAGGATACAATAGTAACTATCATCAGTAGTCCAATTAGACTTCTGTGTATCTGGGTGATATATGGATAGACGGTGATCCAAGGGGATGAGGACTGCAGGTCGGGGTGTCAGCAAGTATCCAACAGACATCCATACAGACAGGTGGAGGCAGACACTGGGATGGTCAGAGGTGGAACTGCAGGTCAGCAAGCAGCTCCTGAGGCTCTGGTCCGCAGGACATGCAAAGAAGAGGAAAAGAAGGACCAGACAAGCACAAAAAACTACCAGAACAATGGACCACAATTAAGTTTATGGGATATTGTTAATAAATGAGGGTCGAGGTGAAGAAGAGACAGAGAAAACAAAGAGAAACAGAGAAGGCAAAGAGCTGAAGAAATATTCACAGCCACTGCCGGGAGGGCCTGGCCGATTTCCTCTCTAATTCTGACAATTTTATTGCTAAAGAAGCTCATAAAGTCTTCACTACTGAGAGCTGCAGGGATGCACGGCTCAACAGAGTTGTGGCTCTGAGCTAAATCATCACATGTCTCTTAGACTCCATCCCAACTCAATGTTTTCTCTCTTATTGGTGCAAGAATACTGGACCAGATCAACTTAGTGTCCGTACTGGTTCTGCTGGACCTCAGATACTGGGTTAGTGTCCATACTGGTTCTGCTGGACCTCAGATGATGGATTAGTGCCCGTACTGGTTCTGCTGGACCTCAGATGATGGATTAGTGTCCGTACTGGTTCTGCTGGACCTCAGATGATGGATTAGTGTCCGTACTGGTTCTGCTGGACCTCAGATGATGGATTAGTGTCCGTACTGGTTCTGCTGGACCTCAGATGATGGATTAGTGTCCGTACTGGTTCTGCTGGAACTCAGATGATGGATTAGTGTCCGTACTGGTTCTGCTGGACCTCAGATGATGGATTAGTGTCCGTACTGGTTCTGCTGGACCTCAGATGATGGATTAGTGTCCGTACTGGTTCTGCTGGACCTCAGATGATGGATTAGTGTCCGTACTGGTTCTGCTGGACCTCAGATGATGGATTAGTGTCCGTACTGGTTCTGCTGGACCTCAGATGATGGATTAGTGTCCGTACTGGTTCTGCTGGACCTCAGATGATGGATTAGTGTCCGTACTGGTTCTGCTGGACCTCAGATGATGGATTAGTGTCCGTACTGGTTCTGCTGGACCTCAGATGATGGATTAGTGTCCGTACTGGTTCTGCTGGACCTCAGATAATGGATTAGTGTCCGTACTGGTTCTGCTGGACCTCAGATGATGGATTAGTGTCCATACTGGTTCTGCTGGACCTCAGATGATGGATTAGTGTCCATACTGGTTCTGCTGGACCTCAGATGATGGATTAGTGTCCATACTGGTTCTGCTGGACCTCAGATGATGGATTAGTGTCCATACTGGTTCTGCTGGACCTCAGATGATGGATTAGTGTCCGTACTGGTTCTGCTGGACCTCAGATAATGGATTAGTGTCCGTACTGGTTCTGCTGGACCTCAGATGATGGATTGGTGTCCATACGGGTTCTGCTGGACCTCAGATAATGGATTGGTGTCCATACTGGTTCTGCTGGACCTCAGATAATGGGTTAGTGTCCATACTGGTTCTGCTGGACCTCAGATGATGGGTCAGTGTCCATACTGTTTCTGCTGGACCTCAGATAATGGATTAGTGTCCATACTGGTTCTGCTGGACCTCAGCGCTGCTTTTGATACTATAGATCACAGCATTTTACTGCAGAGACTAGAGTATGTTGTTGGGATTAAAGGGACAGCTCTAGATTGGTTTAAATCAGATCTGTCTGATAGATTCCAGTTTGTTCATGTTCATGAGGTTCCTTCAGTACAGACGAGGGTCTGCTATGGTGTCAGCAGGTTGGAGCGTCGCAGCCGCAGGAGGAGCGAGCGGCCTCCACCGCAGAAGCAACTGCTGGAGTCCCGCAGCAGCTGCGGCGACTCGATATACGACTCTGAAACATTCAGTTAAAAACATCATTCATAGATTGGTAATTCACATCTATTCGTACCAACCAAACTTTTGGTAACATGTTAGTTTTATTTTGAAAAGACAACATCAGGGAACTGGTTCTTCACATTGTGTTTGTATGTCTTTTCCGACACAGCTATCGGATGTTGAAGGACCTGGGATGCATCCCGGTTAGTCGTCCCATCCGGTCGCCATGGCAGGGAAGATTGACAGATGTCCAACTGTCTGCAGCTCCCGCTTAAAGGTTCCTGTTGCTCAGAACCGCAGCGTCCCTGGGTCCAGTTGAGCGCAGCGATCTAGAAGGATCCTCTTGGTGACCTAAACCAGCTGATGATCCAGTCTTCACCCTGGACCCGCAGACCAGCGTGGCCCTGAAGACTCGTCCCTCCAGACTCTTTAATGTCTTCTAGTTGTGCCGAAGCTTCCACAGTTGACCAATTACGCGACTTTACGCAGCCATTTATTCTTGACCTTAGATTGAGTGGATCATATTTTATTGAATAAAAGAGTAATAAAGTTTCACTATTTTATTGTTTGTGTGGCGGTACGCACGAATCCACGCCAAGCTGATTTTTGAACATCCCAACATGTGCATGGAAATGGCGTGCGCACGTTTTTGTGCACCACCTGATGCTCCTGATGTTCCAGAAATGTCTGCCAGTTATCCACTAGACCCACGCAGCTAACAAGGATAACCTTTGTGATTTTAAAGATAGAAATGTGGGTTTCACATGTTTAACATAAGATTTTGTTAATAATGAAACACTTACATAATCTGGCTCTTTTATTAACTGAACATTTGTTTTATACACACACTCCAACAGATACACAATGATCTTCCAGAGTGTGTGATTCTGACCTGATCTCCAGGTCAACCTTGGGGTCCTACAGAGACTTTTCTAATCAAATGTTCTAAAGAAGTTGATGCTGACCTCTGACAGCATTAATAAGGAGCTGCTGAAAGCTGCTGAGTGTCCCGGCAGGTCCCGACAAACAAACTGGTTCAGACTAGTTTAGCTGTGTGATCAGTGTCAGCAGTGTTGAATAAATGCAGATGTGTACGATGTAAGTCAGATCAAGTGAAGAACAAATGAATAAATGATCTTCTGTGGGGACAAAAACATCTCCACCAGACTGTTTTCACACTTACTCTGATCAGTCAGAGGTTCTGGTTGACCTTCGTGGTTCTTGTTGTTCTGACCTGCAGCTTTCGTCTCTCTGACACAAACACCCGTCCAAACATCAGCAGGTGTTTACCAGAATTACAGCTGGTGCAAGTGTCACTTCTGGGTTCTGGGCAGGTTCTGGGTCAGAACTACTTTGATGTTTTTCACAGCAGAATTCTGTTTAAAGACAAAAAAAGAAAAGAAAAATAGAATCAGGTTAACTCCCAGTTGCTCCCCGGGTGCTGGTTCTAGCAGCCCCACTGCTCACTAGTGAAACTAGTTGATGAGTTAAAGGCAGAGGTCCAATTTCGGTGTATCGTACATATCGGGCCCATACTGACAAGAATGGTCATAAAAAAATTAATTAATTCATTAAAAAATCTACTGTACTCTACTCTACTGTAATCTACTGTACTACATTTTACTGTAATCTACTGTACTACATTTTACTGTACTACATTTTACTGTACTACATTTTACTGTACTCTACTCTACTGTAATCTACTGTACTACATTTTACTGTACTACATTTTACTGTAATCTACTGTACTACATTTTACTGTACTACATTTTACTGTACTACATTTTACTGTACTACATTTTACTGTAATCTACTGTACTACATTTTACTGTACTACATTTTACTGTACTACATTTTACTGTACTCTACTCTACTGCACTCTGTAATCACACAGCACAAATTACACTGATACACATACAAACACAATTTTGCAATTTAAACTATAAGTGCAATATTCCCGAGTGTAACACACGGTCAGACAATTTGTAAATAAATCTTACAGTGTGTAGTTTTATTCCTCTATTTATAATATAGTTAAAATGTGTACAGTTTGATGTACAGTTCCCTTTTATACTGTTCCTCTGCTTCATTCTATTCTATCTTATAATTCTGATGAGTGCTCTTCATTTCTGCTACACCCTTTGCTACTGTAAACCATGCAAATTCCCCCTTGTGGGATGAGTGAAGGTTATTTTATTCTATTCTATTGTATCAGGTGATGCTTGTTTGTGTAATGAGGAAGGGTGTGGCCTAAGGAGATCAAAAACCCTATATCAGCGTGTGCATAATTTTTTTTTTTTTTTTTTTTCTTCCCTTTCTTGTCAGTGTGGACATCGTGCACACGCTGTATGTACGATACACCGAAATTAGTCTCTGCTTTTAACCCATCAACTAGTTTCACTAGTGAGCAGTGGGGCTGCTAGAACCAGCGCCCCGGGGAGCAATTGGGAGTTAAGGGCCTTGCTCAGGGGCCCCCAGTGATTTACCATTGTGGGCAGCCCTGGGCTTGAACCTGGGTCCTCCACGCCCACCACTGTAACCACTAGGCCACCACTCCCCCATAATTATTAGGCAGCTTCTTTTCCTCAGGCAAAATGGGCCAAAAAATAGATTTAACTGACTTTGACTCTGATCACAGATCCACCAAACCTTTTGTTGCCAATAGTCAGCAGGGTCACAAGAAATGTGTTGACAAAAAAAGATTTTAGAAGAATCGGACGTGAAACTACCAATCCCCCATGAGTGGCATATTCCAGAACTGCAACCTACCTGGAGCGCTGAGAGGTACGAGGTGTTCGGTGCTCAGACATGGCCAAGGTGAGGAAGGCTGAGACCCAACCACCTCTGGACAAATAAGTTAAAACGTCAAAACTGGACCAAGAAATACCTGAAGACAGATTTTTCAAAGGTGTTATGGACTGGTGAGATGAGTGTGACTCTTCAAGGACTAGATGAATGGGCTCGTGGCTGGTTGAAGATGGACACAAAATCCATTCCCAAACATTCTGCCAGTTCTTAGAAGACACTTTCCTTAGGCAGTGGAACTGTAAAAACGTCTGCATCTTTCAAGAAGACTGTGATTTTTATGCAGGACAATGCTCCGTCACATCGAAGAACTCCTTGGAGTGGCTAGCCAGTAATGGCCTTAAAGATGAAAGAATAATGACATCACTTCCTCGCCCTACCTAAACCCTTCTGAGAGCCTATGGGCCGTCCCAAACGGGAGACCTTCAGTGAAGGAAGACAGCACGCCTCTGAACAGTGTCTGGGAGGCTGTGGTTGCAGCTGCACGAACGGTTGCTGGTCAACAGATCCAGGAACTGACTCCATGAACGGAAGGCTTGTGAATGTTAGTGGAAAGAAGGGCAGCGATATCAGTTAGAGGTTTTTATGTCAAATTTTAAGTTGATTGTTTATTATTCTCACTAACAGATGAAAAATTGACAAGTGAGATGGGAAAATTGTTGTTTTTCATTTAGTTGCATAATAGCTCTGCACACTAATAGTCGCCCGATAGTTGTGCACACATACATTACACTCTCCTAACAAGGACAAAACCTCACTTTTACTTTCTTACATATTCAGGTTTGAGGGTTTAATAACATTTTGGATTGACCAAAAGCACTGTAGTTGCTCAATAATAAAATGAATCGTCAAATATACAACTTGCCTGCTTGTTCCCTTTAAGGGTCATGGGGTCTGTTGGAGTCTATCTCAGCTGTCTCGGGTGAGAGGCAGGTACACCTGCAGTCACCAGTCCATCACAACTTATCCGTTTTATCTCTTCACATCAGATCTTTTACGTGTCGGTTTCTTTAACAACTTTAATTTGTTGTATTATTCTTACAGCTGTATCAAACACACCCAACTCGATCCTCTGAAGGCGTCGTTGGTATTTAACTCATTCTTTCCTTCAGATGTGTTTTACTGTCTCGTTTTGTTTGTTTGAATGTTTCATGTGTGATATCAGAGTTTCCACCTCGACACGCCCGATCTGAGTGGAACTCTGCATAAATATCATTTTAAATTAGTTAATGTTAATTAGACACAGGGATGTTTGTTCGCTTCATGTTTCTGATGATGAATTTAATCATCACATTTTCAGCTATAAAACACCTAAACTCTGAGCTGACAAATCAGAACACAGAGAAGCTGAACTAGACCAATACAATTCATCCAGAACCTGCACAGAGCCAGAACCTAACCAGAACCTGGACCTGACCTGACCTGGGACCAGCCATGATCAGAGGTAAGATCTGAAGATGAGCAGTTTCGGCTTTGACCTGGAAAAAAAATGTCATCAGAGAACACTGAGACCACCAGAGGACTTCGGTTGCATTGACAGTGGTTCGGTTGTAGCTCCGCTGCCTGTTTTATTGGTTTAAATTTTCAGTTTTGCATGCAATTTTAAGGTCTCAGCCAAGTTTCCAAACTCAGAGGAATATGGAAGGAGGAGGAATTGGAGTGATGTGGATGGATATTAAGAGGTCTATTCTATTTTATGATAAGTTGAACCATTTTTAAAGGTCAATTTTCTAGTTTTCCTGACTTTCAAAGGTTCAACATTTTCCTAAACTGTCATGTATCTACTTCCCAGGCATCTAGATGTAATTTTCAGAGATTAAAAAACAGATTAATCAGTCAATAAAAGGTAACCAGTAAGAGTAGAGTGAGCGGGGAGCAGTGGACGACTAACAGGGTGCTCTCGTCAACATTAAGTTGCTTTTGCGTTTGCGTTTTATTGTGAAACACTTTATAATTTTATCTTGAAAGGTGCTATAAAAATAGACTTACTTTTAGTTACTTACTTTATGATGTAATTAGTGTCACAACCAATGAGAACAGTGTTTCTTGTACACATTGTCTCCACAAGATCCTCAAGTTTCTTAGCTTCTTAGTTTTTATGAGGCAGTCTAGTGAACATTCAGCAGTAAAGTTACGGAACAGTTCCTCCAGGATGTGAAGCCCTGATCAACCATCTGAAACTGGCTACAGGATGTCCTGGAACTCACCTGTCTCACCTGTCTGTCTCAGCCATCCTCCTGCTGTCCGTCATCTGTCTGAGCGTCTCCTCTCAGCCAATCACAGACAGCCAACGTCTGTTCTCCATCGCAGTCAGCAGAGTCCAACATCTGCATCTCCTCGCACAGAGGCTCTTGTCTGACTTTGTAAGTACAAAGCAGTTGGAGGTCAGATCTGTTTTCTATATACTACTACCCTGTACTACTAGTACTACTTCTACTGCTGCTGTGCATTCATGAGGACTTGTGTACCTGTGTGGCAGGAGAGCTCTCTACAGATGGAGGAGCAGCGGCAACTCAACAAAATCTTCCTGCAGGATTTCTGCAACTCTGATTACATCATCAGCCCCATCGACAAACACGAGACGCAACGCAGCTCCGTTAGTATACAAGAACTACTCAGTACTACCCAGAACTACCCAGTACTACCCAGAACTACTCAGTACTACTCAGTACTACCCAGAACTACCCAGTACTACCCAGAACTACTCAGTACTACCCAGAACTACCCAGAACTACCCAGTACTACCCAGAACTACCCAGTACTACCCAGAACTACCCAGTACTACCCAGAACTACCCAGAACTACTCAGTACTACCCAGAACTACCCAGTACTACCCAGAACTACTCAGTACTACCCAGAACTACTCAGTACTACCCAGAACTACCCAGAACTACCCAGTACTACCCAGAACTACCCAGTACTACCCAGAACTACTCAGTACTACCCAGAACTACCCAGAACTACCCAGAACTACCCAGAACTTCCCAGTACTACCCAGAACTACCCAGAACTACCCAGTACTACCCAGAACTACTCAGTACTACCCAGAACTACCCAGTACTACCCAGAACTACCCAGTACTACCCAGAACTACCCAGTACTACCCAGAACTACCCAGTACTACCCAGAACTACTCAGTACTACCCAGAACTACCCAGTACTACCCAGAACTACCCAGTACTACCCAGAACTACTCAGTACTACCCAGAACTACCCAGTACTACCCAGAACTACCCAGAACTACCCAGAACTACCCAGTACTACCCAGAACTACTCAGTACAACCCAGAACTACCCAGTACTACCCAGAACTACTCAGTACAACCCAGAACTACCCAGTACTACCCAGAACTACTCAGTACTACCTAGAACTACCCAGTACTACCCGGAACTACCCAGTACTACCCAGAACTACCCAGTACTACCCAGAACTACCCAGAACTACCCAGTACTACCCAGTACTACCCAGTACTACCCAGTACTACCCAGTACTATTCAGTAATACCTCTACTAGACAGTACTATACTGCACAACACTACCATACAGAGTACCAAAAAGTACTAGAAATTACTGTGCCAGTTTTAAACTTCAGTGGTATTTTTAAGATATAACTAAAACTATAACTCAACTGTTACATTCCTGCTATCAAAAAAGTTGTGTTTTTTTTCCTCTGATGAGTTCTTCTGAGAATGAAGTGATGGACGTCCAGAGCCTTGGTAACGTTGGCAGGTTAATGTTAATTTCTACAACCTAGACAAAATTATTTTATTCTAAAAACACATTGACGTGAACCCCACACCTAATTTAAGCTTCATACACATGCAGCGGCCACATCTAAGGGATTCTGGGAGGCCGTTGCCCACGGTTTCAGAAGGAGCACTGGATTCAGGTCTTTGGGATGACTCGAGAACCTCTGATGAGTTATGGAGGCAGTACGTCCTCTGGTTGACCTGCTACATCATCACCATGGAGACAATTCCTATAAATACAGGACTCTTGCTGGTGGCTGTTCGTCGGTGGATGTTCGTCGGTGGCTGTTCGTCGGTGGCTGTTCGTCGGTGGCTGTTCGTCGGTGGCTTTTCGTCGGTAGCTGTTCGTCGCTGGCTGTTCGTCGGTGGCTGTTCGTCGGTGGCTGTTCGTCGGTGGCTGTTCGTCGGTGGCTGTTCGTCGGTGGCTGTTCGTCGGTGGCTGTTCGTCGGTGGCTGTTCGTCGGTGGCTGTTCGTCGGTGGCTGTTCGTCGGTGGCTGGTCGTCGGTGGCTGTTCGTTGGTGGCTGGTCGTCGGTGGCCGTTCTCTGGGTATATTATGAAGTATCACCATGGGTCTAAAAGAACTACAGCAACCAGGTTTAGTCCCCTCCCCTTCAACTTAATACCTAGTCCGTTCTAGACCCTCCCGTCAGGTATATACCCTTCTACTCCTGTTATAGCCCTCCTCCCTGGCTTAGACCTGATTGGTTCTGTTACAGTTGCCCCAACAGGCTTACACCCAGTCAGGTCTATGACATTCCTACTCCTCCTAGATCTAGACCCGGGCCTCCTCTAATGGAAAACCCTCCTTCAGTCTGTGATAACTGTGACGAAGTGATGAAAACACAGCTGGTATCTAAGGACTGCCTGGTTCTAGGTTCTGAAGCTGCTGTCCATCTCTTACCGACTGGTGGAGTCCTGGGAGGTCCCCAGTCACTCCCTTTCTGGAGGCTCCTCCCCAAGGAACCAGATCTCCCCAAAACTGTCAGAGCTGAAGACAGGAATCCTGCTGCTGATCAGGGTAAGAGCACACAAACTCAACCTTCCACATCCACCTGACCTGAGTTACTGACCACCTGACACTGCAGGCCAATCAGGACACAGCTGAGATGTTCACGGATGCCTCGGGCCTGCAGCTGGCGCCGTACGGGAACTACTACCAGAGTCTGGGAGCAGATGAGTCACTGAGACGAAGCTACGAACTGCTGGCCTGTTTTAAAAAGGACATGCACAAGGTGAGAAGAGGAGGGTGACCAACTCATGACAATCATGTGACCATGGTACTGATGATGATGAAACTATGGCTGTGTTTGCAGGTGGAGACCTACCTGACCGTGGCCAAATGTCGACTCTCTCCAGAAGCTAACTGTACTCTGTAGCTCCACCCTGTCTCCACAATGAGACCACAACATGACCCCCCAGTCCTTCGTTAGTACATGATGAGAAGTAGTTCTAGCATGAGCAAAAGCAGATAGTTAAAGGTTTCTGATGTCACTGCTCACAGCTGTGTGATGTCACACCTGCAAAATGTAAAATAAAGTGAACTGCGTTGCATTAACGTGTCAGCTTGTTTCTCTGATCTTGGTTTTTATGGTTCGGGTTGGGGTTAAAATGTGTTTTCAGATGTCTGACATGTTTATATGATCATTAATCAGAAATATTTAGTTTCACCCATCACTGACACATGAACATAACACGCTCGAAATAAAAGGAAAACTACTGTATGAATTCAGATAAACCTGATCTATGGAAACAGAAACACTGACTATTTCTGAATTTATTTAGTTAAAAAGAAAACATTGGCTCCAGCAGCACTCATTCCCGAATAGGTATAAGGAATAATAGGAATATGTGCTGCTGGAGCTGCTGGAGCTGCTGGAGCTGCTGGAGCTGCTGGAGCTGCTGGAGCTGCTGGAGACGATAAGAAAGCTGATGATTCAATACCGCACTCATGGAGGCTGGAATGCCTGGAACTGTACAACGTTGACAGGCCAACTCAAAGCCAACTGCATCATCACGTGCAGAGCGAACAGATGCTCTGTCCCCACTGATGTTCTGCACTGGCCCGAACCCTCTCAAACAGATTATCACAGAGAGTGGCTATGGACACCGGTTCAGAAGTGAAGTGCTGATCAGCCACCTCCTCTACATGGATGACATCAAGCTGTATGCTAAGAGTAGGCGAGACATCAACTCACTGATCTACCTCATAAGGATATACAGTAGAGACATCTAAATGTCATTCCGACTGAATAAATCATCAAACCCACCATCAACAATGAAACTATGATCCAGGAATACATCAAGAAGATGACTCCGAAGGATACTGTCCCTTTGCTATCAGGAACCATCGCTATGAATCAACTTCCAGTCTGGGTGAAGGAGTCTGACACCACCTCCACCTTTAAAACCAAACTTCAACGTTTGTGTTCAGTAAAACATCTAGTTGGTGTAAACTTTAGTGTGTCAGGACCAGTAGTCACAGCTGCAGCTGCAGGACCAGACTGGAGCAGCTGGTCTTCAACACAGCTTCATCTGGATCTGCTGCTGTAGACCTGCTGCAGGGGGACAACAACATGATCCACTGACCTGCAGTCCCACCTCTGACCACCTCAGTGTCTGCTGTCTACACCTGTTTAGATAGTGGTCTCTGTAGTCCACCAACTAACCAGGTACCAGTCTGATGGACAGAAAACTCTCAGATCTCCAGTTAGATACCAGCCTATTCTTAGGCTTCTGCTCTAAATGACATGTGCACCCCCTGTACAGGGGGCTCTGGTAGTCAAAGGGTCTTTAGCTGATAATGTCTTTGTACCATTGACAATATATCTGTGCAGGTAAAGCATGCATAGAACAACAGTACTAGGTAGTGGTTATAGTGTAGAGGAACATCTGCACTCACTTTTGAAGTCCCATAGTCAAGGTGGGAGACACCTCCATGGTGGTGGAGAATGAAAGAGCAAAGATCCTGTGGGACTTCCAAATCCAAACCAATAAACTGGTGATGGCTAGTAATATCAAGAAGAAGGAACATAAAAACAGGAGCGATACCTAAGGTAAAAGAAGGACATGGAGAATGTGGAGATTGTGTGGAAGGTGACGATAACAGTGGTGCCAGTGGTAGTTGGACCACTTTGAGCTGCGTCTTCTCCAGCAGGTCCGTACAGTGACTCTTAAACAGCCAGGGGGCAACAAACCCGTTCTGGGGGACCGCTATACCTCGGTTAGCCACTAGGTGGCGGAGCAGCCTGAGGCCTCCATTCTCTTCGGGCTTCTTCGGATATACTCGGCTGGTAACGGTCGGTGCGTTCAAATGTTCGGCTGCAGCTCCTCTCGGAGACCGAAGTAAAGAAAGAGTCGAGAGAAAAAGAAGGAAACCGGCGACGGGAGCAGGTAGACGGAGTCTGGAAGCGGAATGACGGTGCTGCAGGAACCTGTCCAGGTAGAAACATTTTATCAGTTTGTTGTCATAAGCTGGGTGCCGAGTATCTCTGCAACCGGCCTTAGCGTTTGCTTCACACCGCCATAAGAGAGCTCTTCCCGGGCGCAGGCCACGCAGATTACCGGTCGCAGCCCGGGATTTGTGCTCGTTGTGTTTCTGCGGTGGTGGCTCGGAGCTCACTCGGTTCAGGGCTAACGGAGTACCACTCCAGTCCGCTTGCTGACGCCTGCTTGGTTACACTTCAAATGGCCACACCAAACTCCTTAAAAATATGCCACACTGGTGATTTACTGGTGATGGTCAGGAAAAGAATAAGATGAGAAAAACATTCTGCGACACATGGTGACATGATTGGCGCTGCTCATTAATTCGGCACACATCTGGGGATCGGCCGTGTTTGTGTCTAAAGACAGGTCCGTGTTCCTGTCCAGGTCCAGTCTGGCGGAGGTCAGAAACCTGCTGAAGGTGGTTCCACTGTACGAAACGGTTGTGAAGTAGATTTGCTACCAACATACCCGTGTGTTTTTCAGCGTTTCTGAGCCGAATGTATCATCGGACAGGACCTGTGGTTTGGAGGTGTTTTGTGTAGCTGCGAGTGTCTACTGAGGATTCAGGTGGAGGAAACGGACTGTTTTTGAAGGGACTTCTGCGGACAGCGGAGGCTAACGCTGAAGCTAACGTTTGTGTGAGCAGAAATGTAGCTTTAAAGTTCCCTGAAACTGCTCCAACCCTCAAACCCAGTCCCAGCCGTACCCTACCCCCCCTCCCGGCGTGACTCTTCACAGTTTGATGTCACAGTTTGGATCTCAGGTGAGAACAACATGAGCCATATCTGCTCATTTTCTGGATACCAGCAAAAGCTAACATTCGCAAGCTGCCGGTGAACATCATCTACGTCATCAAGCTGACGCAGACGCCCATTTAAAGGAGCAGAGTTAAAGATTGTAGTTTAGAAACTCCCAAAGGACCTTTCTCATTCAGCAGCTAGAGGATGGGAAGAAATGCGTGCAGTCACGTCACAAAAATGACAAATGAAATGCTGAGATATCTTCCAAGTTAGCGTGCCAATTAACTGGCTTTGGACCGTCCAGTCTTGAAATACCAGTTTCTGTTTTGTGTGGCAGTAGCGAGCGGCCTCGGTCCGTCGTGACGACACAAAGACGTCAACATAGGGGCCTCGGTCCGTCGTGACGACACAAAGACGTCAACATAGGGGCCTCGGTCCGTCGTGACGACACAAAGACGTCAACATAGGGGCCTCGGTCCGTCGTGACGACACAAAGACGTCAACATAGCGGCCTCGGTCCGTCGTGACGACACAAAGACGTCAACATAGGGGCCTCGGTCCGTCGTGACGACACAAAGACGTCAACATAGGGGCCTTGGTCCGTCGCGACGACACAAAGACGTCAACATAGGGGCCTCGGTCCGTCGTGACGACACAAAGACGTCAACATAGGGGCCTTGGTCCGTCGCGACGACACAAAGACGTCAACATAGCGGCCTCGGTCCGCCGCGATTACACTAAGACGTCAACATAGCGGCCTCGGTCTGCCGCGATGCAACAAAGACGTCAACATAGCGGCCTCGGTCCGCCGCGATTACACTAAGACGTCAACATAGCGGCCTCGGTCTGCCGCGATGCAACAAAGACGTCAACATAGGGGCCTCGGTCCGCCGCGATGCAACAAAGACGCCAACATAGGGGCCTCGGTCCGTCGTGACGACACAAAGACGTCAACATAGCGGCCTCGGTCCGTCGTGACGACACAAAGACGTCAACATAGGGGCCTCGGTCCGTCGTGACGACACAAAGACGTCAACATAGGGGCCTTGGTCCGTCGCGACGACACAAAGACGTCAACATAGCGGCCTCGGTCCGCCGCGATTACACTAAGACGTCAACATAGCGGCCTCGGTCTGCCGCGATGCAACAAAGACGTCAACATAGGGGCCTCGGTCCCCCGTGATGCAACAAAGACGTGTTACGGTTTGTGGGTGTAAAGAACTTGTTGTCAGTCATGTAGGTACCGCCCCCCCAACCATAAACAAACGCCAAGGGCGGCTAAAGCTCTTGAGAGGAGAACTTTGCCACTACAACGACCATCCAGTACAGGAAAAAAGTTTAGGTCACAAACAAACAAAAAGAGGAGATTAAAACAGGAGAAAATCCACAGTAAATGCGGAAAGTGCTTTATTCCGTTAGAGACAACTCATGGACAGCATAGACATGGAGTTTTATGTACAACTTGCAATGTTCAGATTGGTAAGTAAACCACTGCGGATTTTTTTTACTATTGTGTCAATTCATTGCTAAATGTATTGACCTGCCTGCAGTAGATTGATATAAACAGGTGTAGACAGCAGAATCACAGACATCTGTATAGACAGATGGGGTAAACACTGGGATGGTCAGGGGGTGGGACTGCAGGTACAACAGTGAGAAACCTTGAGTGGGATTTGTCATTGTAGGTAAGGCAGCATTTTTTCATGTCCATAACTCGACAACGATTTGGAGCCCTCTTTGCATCAGTGGATGCCCCATGTTTGACGTGCGGATCTAGTGTGTCGCCTGTCCTTTATACATTGACTAACACGGGGTGGCATGTTGAGCTGGCCCTGCAAATAACACTCCTCCAAGGGTACACTTAACCGCGGGTCAGGAATAATGTAAACAGAACTAATGAGGGGTGTCAGGTCGTGGGAGGGATTTGTTGATCACATAACCTAAATACAACACACCAGTGGAGGTTTTTTTTTTTTTTTTAAATAAAATAATAATAATGATAAATAAATGATAAAATAAGGAAACAACTCAGGAGAGTTGTAACAGCAGTAGTCACAGGTAGGTCTTATATTCGCAAAACGAGTAGCTGAAGAGACACGGAGATCCATGAGCTATGCAGCCTCAGAGCCCAGACACCATAAACCGGCGTGTGTCCGCAACCACAAAGGGTGATCCATTGTTCGAACAACTGGCCACAAAAATCACAAGCCGAGGCTTTGCAAGAAGCAAAACCCAGACAAAGACACTCATCCTAGTGTTCGTCTATCTTTTTTTAAACTTACACCTGTCTGACAGCGTATTCTGCACACTCACACATTTTATATTGTTACACAGATAACATCTCCCAACTTGCCTTCTCTTCCATCAACCCGCCTTCAGAATCCAATTCAACATTTTATTACTTGTGTATAAAGTCCTAAATGTCCAAACTCCTGGTTTTCTCCAAGACCTGATGGTTCCTCATGTTCCTAACAGAGTTCTCCGTTCTCAGAGTGCAGGTTTACTCGTAGTTCCTAGAAGATCCAGATGTAGATCTGGAGGACGGTCTTCTGCTATCAGGAGCCATCACTAGCTGCAGGACCAGACTGGAGCAGCTGGTCTTCAACACAGCTTCATCTGGATCTGCTGCTGTAGACCTGCTGCAGGGGGACACCAACATGATCCACTGAGTGTTAGGACTAGTAGTCATAGCTGCAGCTTTCATGGGTTGAATATCCTATTTGTCTTAAATGTATAATAAAAACACTTTTTTCCACATGGCACGTCTGTAGCAGCACTGGATGTGATGTAGGTGGTCAATCTAAAGTCATCAACATCTGGTTTCCACTTGTTTTGGCCTCATTAGTGGGATGTAGTTGTGCTATAATACTAATTTATATGCATTACTGCATAACATAAGGGCTTTGTCTCTCTAAAATTATCATTTGCTGCCTCATCTACTGTTGACTATTTTCTCAACAGAGGTAGTGGCAGTTGCATTCATTTTTCCAAATCATGTGGTGCATGGACGTATGTACTCGCAGATACCAAGAGTCTTATTTTCACACAACACATTGGGGCAAAGGTTCTACAGCAGCCAGACACCTGTGTCTGTGTATGTTATGGGTTGGCGGGTCCTTGACCCATACCAATCTGTTTTTGAAAGCAGCCAATCAACAGAAACTTCCTCTTGTCTGTGACAGAGGCACTCAAAATGGCTCGAGCAGCTGTTCAGCATTCAGTTCTCATTTTGCTCGATTTATCAGCTGCATTTGATAGTCAACCACTGCTTTCTTGTCTCCACTCTCTCTGACATGGGCTTCACTGGCGCTTTCTTGGTTTGAATCTTACCTATCAGATAATTTATTCTGGGTGTCTTGGCAGTATCGGCTCTCCGCTTCTCATCAGTTCGTCACTGGGGTCCACCAAGGATTGGCGCTGGTGCCACTGCTGTTTTCCATATATATGACCTCACTTGGGCCTATCATCGGCTCACATGGTTTTGCATACCACTGCTATGCGGATGATACTCAACTCCATCTGTCATTTCCCCCTGATGAGAAAATATCAGATAAGATATCAAACCATCGCTCTCATCTGATGCTCGTCTGTCTCCTCTGTTCAGGCTGCAGTGTGGCAGGCTCTCAACCACTATGCCTACCTGGACGCTGTTTTCCTTGCTGAGAGACTCTACGCTGAAGGTAACACCTGTTTGTGAGGTCAGACCTCTGGACCTGTGTCCAGCATTTTCACCTGTTTTTCTGTGTCTTGTCAGTGAGGTCAGAGGAGGCCCTCTACCTGTTGGCCACCTGTTACTATCGCTCTGGGAAAGCATATAAAGCCTACCGGCTACTGAAGGCTCACAGCTGCTCCACACCACAGGTTCGATTCCTGTTGGCCAAGTGCTGCGTGGAGCTGAGCAGGTATGGACTCACCCAGACTGGACTAGTTTATGAGCCACCAAGGTTTGCCATGCTTACGTGTGTGTGTGTGTGTGTGTGTGTGTGTGTGTGTGTGTGTGTGTGTGTGTGTGTGTGTGTGTGTGTGTGTGTGTGTGTGTGTGTGTGTGTGTGTGTGTGTGTGTGTGTGTGTGTGTGTGTGTGTGTGTGTGTGTGTGTGTGTGTGTGTGTCAGGCTTGCTGAGGGAGAGCAGGTTCTGATTGGTGGAGTGCTGAACAAACAGAAGAGTCAGGATGACATCATTACAGAGTTTGGGGACTCCGCCTCCTTCACACTTTCATTACTGGGGCATATTTACTGGTAAGAACACGGTCCTCGGTCTGTTATGGGTCTCCTTGGAGCTCTCCTGTCATCTCACTTGTTGAATCACCTGTGTCTTTGCGCAGTAAGACCGACCGTGCTGCTAAAGGTGCTGAGTGTTTTCAGAGAAGTTTAACCCTCAACCCGTTCCTCTGGACGCCCTTCCAGAACCTCTGCCACCTTGGTAACACACACACCTTACAGCCCTTCCAAAAGCAGTAATTTAACATCTTCATGTTGTACTGTTGTCCAAACATAGTGAAAAATGCCAATCACTTATAGAACACTGCAATGCATCATGAAAAATAGTGAACAACCGGTGGTCACTAGTCAATCATCTGACCCATCATCCATTGCACTGAAGCAGGGAACTTTTGATTGTACACTGAGGTTGATTTTATTATATTGAAATGCTTTGTTTGTTATAAATACACTTGTCATCTGTACTTGTCAAGTAAAAGTGTATCTAGCATGTAAATGACAACACAAACACTGAACTTTACTGGTTATTTAAAAAACAGATTATTAGTAGTTTCTCCAGGAGGGGGCAGAGTCCGATGGCTGTCTGGTGGTTAATTATTCTTTCTAAACCACTACGGTTTATTTGGATTGTAAACATGGTTGACATCTGTAATCTGATTCATCTGCCATCGTTACTGACCTTCTTTTAGTCAAAATCTTCTGAATGATCATCAGAATAAAAAACAGATTTATTTTAACTTCATGATATCTGATATGTTGTTGATGCAGATGTTTTTAATACTGGTGGTATGACACAAAATAATGGATTTCAGATTTAGGAAGTAAACACAGACAATGCCAGTGATTTAATTTGATCTGACAAGATATTAAAATAATCAGTACAGTGATATTATACGCTATCAATAGTCTATACGGTAATGATATTAGAGGTCATCAATAATCTATAGTTTTTCAAATGATTCAAACAATGAACTTATTACATAGTTATCTTCTAAGAGGTCCCGCAGAGACCCGGACCATTGGACAAGATAGAGACCTGGACACGAATACTACATTGAGACCAGGACCTGTGGGCTAGATGGACACCTGGACCGGTGGACTAAATAGAGACCCAGACTGGTGAACTGGATGGACACCCAGCATGGTGGACAGGATGGAGACCCGGACTGGAGGACTGGACATAGACCTGGATCATTTCAGTTTCATTTATACAGCATCTATTACAACACAGGTTGTCTCTGGGTGGTTCCCAGAGACCAATACATGACCCCCGATCAATTATTACATAAACAACGGCAGGTAAAAGCTCCCCTGGATCATAAGGGGGGACCCTCCTTCTGAAGACCAGCCGGGTAGAACAGGAAGTAGAGAGAAGAGACACACCGTCAAAGGTACCAAAGACCAGATCCATCAGTATAATTATCTGTTAACTGGAGAACTGAGAGTTTTCTGTCCATCAGACTGGTACCTGGTTAGTTGGTGGACTACAGAGACCACTATCTAAACAGGTGCAGACAGCAGACACTGAGGTGGTCAGAGGTGGGACTGCAGGTCAGTGGATCATGTTGGTCCCCCTGCAGCAGGTCTACAGCAGCAGATCCAGATGAAGCTGTGTTGAAGACCAGCTGCTCTAGTCTGGTCCTGCAGCTGCAGCTGTGACTACTGGTCCTGACACACTAAAGTTTACAGTTTGGCGCTTGTTTCATACACACACACACAAACACTCACATGTCGTCATGTTGTGAGCACATGACCTGAAAAAAGTGTTTTGTTATTTCATCCTTCAGGAGAAAAACCTGACCCAGATCAGGTCTTCAGGTTGTCTGCTCTGCAGAACTCTTTGGTAGCCCCGCCCCTTCCATCGGTGAGCCCCGCCCAGAACCCATCTCATCGTCTGGACACAGCACTAATGGAGACGCCGCAGGACACACTGGTACACTAAACCAACATGGCTCAAATAGAAACAAGCTGACAGTGGTTTCTGTGCTTATACTCATGTTTTTATTGCAGTAATCCCGTAAAGCAATCTGATTACTGCATTTCTCCTGTCAGTGTTCTTGGAAACAAATCAGATTATTGACAATTTTGGCTCAGTTTCAACTGCTCTTGTCTTTCAGGAGTTGAATCGTCTAAATCTAGAATCATCTAATGGGAAGCTGACGTCTGATTTGTCAGTGTCGTACATTGACTCTTCCCTCATCTCCCCGGAAACTGGCTCACTATTGAGTAACACTGTTTCCATGACGTCAGCTGGCTCTTTATTGGCTAAACAAAACAAGCCCAAGAGTGGTCGGAGTTTACTGGGAGGACCTGCAGCCCTCAGCCCACTGACGCCCAGGTGAGTAGGGCACTTTCCAGAAAGGCACGATATTAGAACACCCCTTTTTTCCGCCACCCAAGGTAGACCAAAAGGCGCGAAAAAGGAGACACCGGTCCTGTATGTAAGGGCCGTCCCCCCAATCTGTAAGCGAGTGAGAAGTGTGAGAACTTTAATAACTTAACAACTTTCTGATCATGTTGGACATGTGCCGATCATAGTCATAAACACAGAGCCACAATTCGCTCCCGGCACGAGAAGCGCTTGTAGTGACAACTTACTCCAAATGTAACAGCAGGCGGTGAGGAAGACCCGGGCGCTTCCAGCCGGGGAGGAAGACCCGGGCGCTTCCAGCCGGGGAGGAAGACCCGGGCGCTTCCAGCCGGGGAGGAAGACCCGGGCGCTTCCAGCCGGGGAGGAAGACCCGGGCGCTTCCAGCCGGGGGGGAAGACCCGGGCGCTTCCAGCCGGGGGGGAAGACCCGGGCGCTTCCAGCCGGGGGGGAAGACCCGGGCGCTTCCAGCCGGGGAGGAAGACCCGGGCGCTTCCAGCCGGGGAGGAAGACCCGGGCGCTTCCAGCCGGGGAGGAAGACCCGGGCGCTTCCAGCCGGGGAGGAAGACCCGGGCGCTTCCAGCCGGGGAGGAAGACCCGGGCGCTTCCAGCCGGGGAGGAAGACCCGGGCGCTTCCAGCTAGAGAAGTCGGAGTGTTTTATTTACTGTACTGATGCTATACATGCAGCTGAATTTGTTTAGTTTAACTGTTTTATTTAGTTAAACTTCTCCACATCTGTGCACCACCTGCCACCTGTCCACAGTGTTGCGCAATTGTGCATCCCGCTTAAATGCTCTCCTGTAAAAGGCCCGTTACAATATGAAAAAAGCCAACAGCCACTTGTTTTTCATGCACACAAGGTTGTGTCATACTGGTTTTGTGTATGTAACGACGCACGATTACAGGATTTTTCCCTCTTGCTTGGACCAGTATGTAAAGGCCAATGGAGTAAAATTGGTGGTCCACTTAAACGGAAATGTTCCAGAACGCCAGTATGAAAGTGCCTTTAGTCTTGTTGTGATTCAGAAACTAACTTCAGTGTTATCAGAGCCTTATCCTGCTCCATTTCAAAGTAGGACAGTTAAACTCACCTAAAGGCTCAAAGAAAGGTAATACTAATCTGATGTTACTCATTTAAGACTTTTTCAAGGTCTATTTATTTATTTTATTTTATTTATTACTTCTCTCTTTGAAGCAGTAACATTAGCTGGACGTACTCTGCACACCTCCAAAGCATATCTCCTCTGTCCTTTCGTCGCTCCACTGGCTTCCAGGCCATTTTAGACTTGATTTTAAACTTTTGGTGTTTGTTTTTAAGGCCATTAACGCCTGGTGCCCTCCTATCTGTCTGAGATTTTAACCATCCAGGACATCCCTAGATCCAAATTTAACAGTGGGGTGACCACTCTTTTGCTGTTGCTGCCCCCACTTTATGGAATAAACTGCCTCTGACATTCTGACTTCAACCTTTTTTAGTCTAGCTTTTGACTGCAACTAGACAAGTCCTTTCCTCAGGTCATTTAATAAGTTTATATTGGTTTATGTTGTGTGTTGTTTTGTGAACCATTTTACATATTGTTTTACACGTTGGTTTTAATGATCCTTTTTATGTAGGCTATTGTTTTTGGACCTTCATGTAAAGCACTTTGGGCACCTTTTGGCTATTGTAAAGAGCTATACAAATAACTGTATTTGATTTAAGTTCAAGTTGATGCAGCTTCTGACTGTTCCGTGAGCCACAGATCATCCTGCAACAAATTAGAGCACAGCGTGAAAAAGCTGATGCAGTCGTGTGCTCCACTCACTCTCTTGCCATGTGATAAACTTTGAATTGCTCACATTGCAATTACAAAATCACGTCTTATGATATTGCAAATCGTTCAGCCCTAATGGTAAGTCATGCCATTTACCATGTTGATAAAGCAGGTTTACCCGAGGCACACCTTCATAACTTTCATCCCTTAAACTGAATTTGACCTCCCTGCAGAGAACTCCCAGCAGCAGGAAGTGTATGAACCCCTCCATCATATGAATTTTGACTGTGTGCGCAGTTTTGGCATCCTGCCCCTGGATCCTAGCCCTGGAGACCCCACATATCTGCAGAACTATTCAGCTGCTATGGAAACGCAAACAACAGCGCCCAGCAAGAAGGTACAAGCATTTCTAACGTGCATAACAATACGTTGAAGATTTTACTGCCTCTCCTTATTTACTGGTTTTTAATGTCTGCTGATGTCTGATCTCAACTGTCTCTTCTCCCCTGTCAGTCTGTCTCCAGGATCAGTCAGTCAAAATCTGTCTTCAGTCAGAGTTGCAACAGCAGAGATGTTCTTCCCATCCCCTTCAACCAATCGCAGACCTCTGCACCTCACACCAGGTAATTATACCAACCAATCACAGACCTCTGCACCTCACACCAGGGAATGTCACAGATCCTCACATCTACCACAAGGCCAGTGGAGTTGTCTGGTTTTCCTCCTGTCTTCCGTGTGCTGGTGTCTGGTTCTCCTCTGGTTCTCTGCTTGTCTTCCGTCTGCTGGTGTCTGGTTCTCCTCTGGTTCTCCGCCTGTCTTGTGTCTGGTTCTCCGCCTGTCTTCCGTCTGTTGGTGTCTTGTTCTCCTCCTGTCTTCCATGTGCTGGTGTCTGGTTCTCCTCTGGTTCTCTGCTTGTCTTCCGTGTGCTGGTGTCTGGTTCTCCTCTGGTTCTCTGCTTGTCTTCCGTCTGCTGGTGTGTGGTTCTCTGCTTGTCTTCCGTCTGCTGGTGTGTGGTTCTCTGCTTGTCTTCCGTCTGCTGGTGTCTGGTTCTCCTCTGGTTCTCTGCTTGTCTTCCGTCTGCTGGTGTCTGGTTCTCCTCTGGTTCTCCGCCTGTCTTGTGTCTGGTTCTCCGCCTGTCTTGTGTCTGGTTCTCTGCATGTTTTGTGTCTGGTTCTCCGCATGTCTTGTGTCTGGTTCTCCTCTGGTTCTCTGCCTGTCTTGTCTGGTTCTCCTCTGGTTCTCTGCCTGTCTTCCGTCTGCTGGTGTCTGGTTCTCCTCTGGTTCTCCGCCTGTCTTCCGTCTGCTGGTGTCTGGTTCTCCTCTGGTTCTCCGCCTGTCTTCCGTCTGCTGGTGTCTGGTTCTCCTCTGGTTCTCCGCCTGTCTTCCGTCTGCTGGTGTCTGGTTCTCCTCTGGTGCTCTGTCTGTCTTCCGTCTGCTGGTGTCTGGTTCTCCTCTGGTTCTCTGCCTGTCTTCCGTCTGCTGGTGTCTGGTTCTCCTCTGGTTCTCCGCCTGTCTTCTATCAGCTGGTGTCTGGTTCTCCGCCTGTCTTGTGTCTGGTTCTCCGCCTGTCTTGTGTCTGGTTCTCCTCTGGTTCTCCGCCTGTCTTCCGTCTGCTGGTGTCTGGTTCTCCTCTGGTTCTCCGCCTGTCTTCCGTCTGTTGGTGTCTTGTTCTCCTCCTGTCTTCCATGTGCTGGTGTCTGGTTCTCCTCTGGTTCTCTGCTTGTCTTCCGTGTGCTGGTGTCTGGTTCTCCTCTGGTTCTCTGCTTGTCTTCCGTCTGCTGGTGTGTGGTTCTCTGCTTGTCTTCCGTCTGCTGGTGTGTGGTTCTCTGCTTGTCTTCCGTCTGCTGGTGTCTGGTTCTCCTCTGGTTCTCTGCTTGTCTTCCGTCTGCTGGTGTCTGGTTCTCCTCTGGTTCTCCGCCTGTCTTGTGTCTGGTTCTCCGCCTGTCTTGTGTCTGGTTCTCTGCATGTTTTGTGTCTGGTTCTCCGCATGTCTTGTGTCTGGTTCTCCTCTGGTTCTCTGCCTGTCTTGTCTGGTTCTCCTCTGGTTCTCTGCCTGTCTTCCGTCTGCTGGTGTCTGGTTCTCCTCTGGTTCTCCGCCTGTCTTCCGTCTGCTGGTGTCTGGTTCTCCCCTGGTTCTCCGCCTGTCTTCCGTCTGCTGGTGTCTGGTTCTCCTCTGGTGCTCTGTCTGTCTTCCGTCTGCTGGTGTCTGGTTCTCCTCTGGTTCTCTGCCTGTCTTCCGTCTGCTGGTGTCTGGTTCTCCTCTGGTTCTCCGCCTGTCTTCTATCAGCTGGTGTCTGGTTCTCCGCCTGTCTTGTGTCTGGTTCTCCGCCTGTCTTGTGTCTGGTTCTCCTCTGGTTCTCCGCCTGTCTTCCGTCTGCTGGTGTCTGGTTCTCCTCTGGTTCTCTGCCTGTCTTCCGTCTGCTGGTGTCTGGTTCTCCTCTGGTTCTCTGCCTGTCTTCCGTCTGCTGGTGTCTGGTTCTCCTCTGGTTCTCCGCCTGTCTTCTATCAGCTGGTGTCTGGTTCTCCGCCTGTCTTGTGTCTGGTTCTCCACCTGTCTTGTGTCTGGTTCTCCTCTGGTTCTCTGCCTGTCTTCCGTCTGCTGGTCTCTGGTTCTCCTCTGGTTCTCTGCCTGTCTTCCGTCTGCTGGTGTCTGGTTCTCCTCTGGTTCTCTGCCTGTCTTCCGTCTGCTGGTGTCTGGTTCTACTCTTGTTCTCCGCCTGTCTTCCGTCTGCTGGTGTCTGGTTCTTCGCCTGTTTTGTGTCTGGTTCTCCACCTGTCTGCTGGTGTCTGGTTCTCCACCTGTCTTCCATCTGCTAGTCTCTGGTTCTCCTCTGGTTCTCTGCTTGTCTTCCGTCTGCTGGTGTTGTCTTCGTTCTCCACTTGTTTACCTTCTAACCTCTCGAAGCGAAGGTTTATGGTCATTTTCGTCATTGTTTTCCATAACAACATGGAGAACTAACCCGTTTCAAGTTTTGCTTGTTTGTATTATAAGGCAACGTAAAGCATGTAAATGCAGTGTTCACGTGACTTGATTTGATTAGTTCAGAAGGTTAGTTGGTTCATTTGTCTGAAGACCTTTCTCTATCAGTGGTTCTCCTCAGGTCCTCAGTCCCAGCATGTCTGGTCCTCCTAATGTCCAGCCCAGAAGAAGCTCCAGACTGTTCACTAGTGCCAGCTCTACTGCCAAGGTACTGCACCTCCACACTGTTCCTATGCCACCATATAGTACCTGTCGTATGCCAGCATTAAGGATACATACACTGCGTTCCCTCTCCCACCACTGGGAAAGTCCCACCACAACCTAATCTGCCTGTCACCCTAGTACACTCCTCTGGTAAGGAGGCAGCCGACTACCACCCACCCTTTCAGGAAGTGGCAACCTGGGGACGAGGAGATCCAAAAAGGGACTGTTTCCAATCCACTGACTGGATTCCTTTTTAGGGATTATATTCAGAGCTCCACCTACTGCATCACAGACTAGCTGGTCTTCTGTATGGATGCATTGGTTCCTGGTAAAACGGTACAATGCTTTCCAAACAACAACTTGGATTAACAGTGAGGTGAAAGCTGTGCTGAACTGGAAGAAAGGGGCCTTGAAAAATGAAGATCCTGAGGAGGTAAAGAGAGCTCAGGGGGAACTAAGAGGCTGCATCGAGGAGGCCAGGGATACCTACAGGAAGAAACTGGTGCGGAGCCTACAGGCCAATGACATGCCCATGGTCTGGACTGGGATGAAAACCATCACGGGCTGTAAGCCAGCACTGCTGCTGAGGGGTGCAGAAAGAGAGCATACAAATTCAACATCTTTGTTTAATTGGTTGAACTCATCACCTGCCCCCCTACTCAGCCACCTCGCTGCTCCATCTTCTCTACCCACCTCACCGCCCGCACACCCCCCTCTGCTGTGAACATCAATGGCAAGAAGATTGAGGGGGTCACCTCTGTTAAGTACCTGGGCCTGCAGGTAGACTACAAACTGAAATGGTCTGTCAACAGTGACCTTGTGTGCAGAGCAGGATGTACTTCGTCAGGAGACTGGCGTCATTTAATGTCTGCAAAGTAATGCTGCAGAAGTTTTACCAATCTGTGGAGGCCAGTGTACTTTTCTACAGGGTGGTGTGTTGGAGGGGGTAGAAGCCAAACAAAGGGACAAATTGATAAAGACGGCCTCCTCAGTCGTTGGTGCAGAGCAGGACTCTGGTGTCTGTGGCAAACAAGAGTGCTGCAAAAACTGCTCCATCATGAACAGCAGCAGCCACCCTTTACATGAGCTGGTGATGGAGCAGTGGAGCTGGTGATGGAGCAGCGGAGCTGCTTCAGTGAGGCTGCTCTCAGTGGGCTGTTCCACGGAAAGACTCCTTCATGCCCACAGCCATTAGATTATTCAATGGGGGGTGTTGTTTTTTTATTTATTGTATTTCATCTCACTGCACTTTCTCACTTTTAGCTGTGACTGTGGTGTGTCTCAGCGAGCAGCTGAGAAACTGAATTCCCTCTGGGATTAATCAAGTGTCTGTCTGTCTGCTCTTCAGTGACGAGGTAACTTGGTGCTCTTACAGATGACCCTCTGTGTCTGCAGGAAAACAGTAAGAAGTTGAAGATGAAGTTTCCTACGAAGATCCCCAACAGGAAAACCAAATGTAAATCAGCAAAGACGTCAAACAGCAGCAACTTGAATGAAAGTCTGGACATCCTGAGACTGGATCCGAGTCTGAGCCTGCCAGACACCAGAATCCAATACCAGAGAGCTGCTGCAGGTACTGCTAGTATTGGATGTGGCTGTTCTTTTAGACATGTGTCTGTGTTCTGGTCATGGTGTCCAGTCTCATCCTGAAGATCCTCAGGATTCAAATGTGGCCCTGGACCTGGTGGAGGATATCTTAAGTATGGTGTCGCACCATTGAAACTCTGAGATCTTTTATTGATCCTTGTGGTCGAAGCGCATGGCGGCTCATATCAGCGGTTGCAGTGTCTACATGTGTTCCTGCATGCTGAGAATACAAATATTATTATTAATCAGAAGTACTTTATTGCTCCCTGAGGGGGAGCCACCCGCCAAGTACTGCTAGTAATACTAACACCGCCACAGCAGGCAGCTGCTGCACGAAATGCAGTGAAATACACCAGAATCTTAATGAGAAAAGAACCAGAACTGGAACCAATGACCTTACTGGTCTTACAGCAGAACATGTGAGGAACTCTTAATCAGCAGCATTCATGTTCCTGTCCTGTTTGTGTTCAGACAGCATTGTGGCGTTGCTGCGGGACTTTGGGCGGGGTTATCAGGCGCTGTGTTCATACAACTGCAGGGAAGCCATCAACATCCTGACCTCCCTCCCTCCCCAGCACTACAACACCGGCTGGGTCCTCACCCACATCGGCCGGGCCTACTTTGAGCTGGCTGAATACACGCAGGTAAAGTCGCCTCAGAAACGAATGAACTAACCCTGACACAGGTGTACTCGCCGACATGATGCAGCGATTTCAGATTCAAACTGACAGTAATGGGGTGTGATTGCAGTTAGTGACTGTGGAGGTTTTCACACTTGAGGAATGTGACATGAAAGGAACCTGCTGTAGCTGAGTCAAAAACCCGGCGGGGTCGCTGAAGGCCTCCTGCTCCTACTACCCTCTGCCAGGCAGAACTGTTGCTGCAGACACACACTGTTCTCCATTACCAGCATCTTTCCACTGATGCTCATACACAAACCCTTTGAACTTTGACCTATTCTGTCTTTTATTGGTTGACTCTGGAGGTGGCCGAGGGATTACCAGACTTACCAGACTATCTTCATGTCACTGAAGTGATGCTTTTGGGCAGCATGGTGGGATCACCTGTAAAGAGCGTTACGTGCAGCATCTGTGTTTGTTTTTCCCAAAATTTTGACTGAACAAAAAAAATGAAGTGAATTTCAGTAACTTGGGGCACACGATGAAGATATTTGAAGTGCATTTAAGCAATTCCTATTTTGATACATAAGGGTCATAACTTTACATGTGGTGCTTATCATTTTGTTGTTGGTCTCTTTCACGTAAGTTACAAAGCAGGTATGTTTAGATTGGACCTGCCTCCTGTGTCGTTCACTCCGTCCGGTACTTAACCAACCGGTCCATTTTCATGTGATCTTATTAGAGGCGTTTCATTGTGCAGCAGCGACAGGCAGGTCACCTGATTTCTGTGCGTTGGGTGTTTTCCATCAGGTGAGTGAAGTTGTTAATCATGGTGTCGTGTCTGTAGGCGGAGCGTCTGTTTAGTGAGGTTCGCAGGATCGAGTCATATCGTGTCGAAGGGATGGAGATTTACTCGACTACACTGTGGCACCTGCAGAAAGACGTCGCTTTGTCTGCCCTCTCCAAAGACCTGACTGACATGGACAAGAACTGCCCTGAGGTGAGAACCACACCTTGTAAGGTTGCTCAGGTGTGAAGATAACGTGACATCACGCTCTGGTCATCTGTCTTCAGGCTTGGTGTGTAGCAGGAAACTGTTTCAGCCTGCAGAGGGAGCATGACATCGCCATCAAGTTCTTCCAGAGAGCCATCCAGGTTGGTCTCTGTTGCTATGGTGACCACTGTTCTCACCTCTCTCCTCTGTTCTGTCCTGGGTTCTCGCCCCTCTCTCCAGCATTCTCACCTGTCTCAGCTTCTTTCTCATCATCTTTTGTTTCTCACCCATCTCTCCTGTTACCCGTCTCCCCTCCGTTCTCGCTCCCGTCTCCCCTCCGTTCTCGCTCCCGTCTCCCCTCCGTTCTCGCTCCCGTCTCCCCTCCGTTCTCGCTCCCGTCTCCCCTCCGTTCTCGCTCCCTTCTCCCCTCCGTTCTCACTCCCTTCTCCCCTCCGTTCTCATCTCCCCTTCGTTCCTTTCTCCCTCCCGTCTCTCCTCTGTTCTCGCTCCCGTCTCTTCTCCGTTCTCACACCCCTCTCACCTCCGTTCTTTTCTCACTCCCTTCTCCCCTCCGTTCCTTTCTCGCTCTCCCTTCTCCCCTCCGTTCCTTTCTCGCTCCCTTCTCCCCTCCGTTCCTTTCTCGCTCCCTTCTCCCCTCCGTTCCTTTCTCGCTCCCTTCTCCCCTCCGTTCCTTTCTCGCTCCCTTCTCCCCTCCGTTCCTTTCTCGCTCCCTTCTCCCCTCCGTTCCTTTCTCGCTCCCTTCTCCCCTCCGTTCCTTTCTCGCTCCCTTCTCCCCTCCGTTCTGTTCTCGCTCCCTTCTCCACTCCGTTCTGTTCTCGCTCCCTTCTCCCCTCCGTTCTCACACCCCTCTCCCCTTCGTTCCTTTCTCGCTCCCTTCTCCCCTTCGTTCCTTTCTCGCTCCCTTCTCCCCTTCGTTCCTTTCTCGCTCCCTTCTCCCCTTCGTTCCTTTCTCGCTCCCTTCTCCCCTCCGTTCCTTTCTTGCTCCCTTTCGTTCTTTTCTCACTCCCGTCTCCCCTCCGTTCCTTTCTCGCTCCCCTCTCCCCTCCGTTCTCACTCGTCTCCCCTCCGTCCTCACTCCCTTCTCCCCTCCGTTCTCACTCGTCTCCCCTCCGTTCTCACTCGTCTCCCCTCCGTTCTCACTCGTCTCCCCTCCGTTCCTTTCTCGCTCCCTTTCGTTCCTTTCTCGCTCCCGTCTCTCCTCCGTTCTCACACCCCTCTCCCCTTCGTTCCTTTCTCGCTCCCATCTCTCCCCTGTTCCTCCACTCCCGTCTCTGTTCTCACCTGTCTCCCCTTCTTTCTCACCCTTCTCCCTTCAGGTCGACCCAGGTTTTGCGTATGCCTACACTCTGCTGGGTCACGAGTTTGTTCTCACTGAGGAGCTGGACCGAGCTCTGGCCTGCTTCCGAAATGCCATCCGAGTCAATAACCGACACTATAATGCCTGGTACAGTAGCCATGGAAACGCATGTTTACACAGGAACCTCTATGAAATATATTAGTTAAAGGGAAGGTTTCTGATGCACATTAGTGCATGGCCGTGTGATGAAGACCTGCTCGGTGTTCAGTCCACAATACAATGCTTGTGTTTTTTTTCCCAGGTATGGCCTCGGGATGATTTACTACAAACAGGAGAAGTTTAACTTGGCAGAAATCCACTTCAAGAAAGCGCTGAGCATCAATCCACAGAGCTCTGTGCTGCTCTGCCACATTGGAGTGGTACGTAACCATGCCGCCGTGTTCTGTTGGCCTGCCACCATGTTTGTTCAGGTGTTGACATCCTTCACTTGTACTCACTTCCTGTGTGTGAGTGTGTGTGTGTGTGTGTGTCCGTGTGTGTGTCCGTGTGTGTGTCCGTGTGTGTGTCCGTGTGTGTGTCCGTGTGTGTGTCCGTGTGTGTGTGTCCGTGTGTGTGTGTGTGTGTGTGTGTGTGTGTGTGTGTGTAGGTGCAGCATGCATTGAAAAAGTCGGATGCAGCTTTAGAGACTCTGAACAGAGCGATCGGCATCGACCCCAAAAATCCTCTGTGCAAGTTTCACCGAGCGTCCATCCTGTTTGCCAATGACAAGTACAAGGTGATCAGTGCTGACGGGTTCATCTATACACATGTAATCAATGCACAGAGACCTACCTGTTTCATGACAGAGCACAGGGATTTAGTTAGTGACTGATTACAGATTCCCTCACCTTCTCTGATTGGCTGTCATGGTGATGCCCTGTCCATCTGTCCTGGTGTCTGTCTGTAGGCGGCTCTTCAGGAGTTGGAGGAGTTGAAGCAGATCGTTCCCAAAGAGTCTCTGGTTTACTTCCTCATAGGAAAGGTAATCAGGATGCCGCCTCAGGGTTGATGACAGTTTAGATCTTTAGATTGACAGAAACCTCCAAGTCAAAGCTCCAGCCTTCGTCAATGTTTCACCTGTATAACTCCGCCTTCTCTCTGCCGGCCTCTCAGGTGTATAAGAAGCTTGGTCAGACTCACCTGGCTCTGATGAACTTCAGCTGGGCCATGGACCTGGATCCTAAAGGAGCCAACAATCAGATCAAAGAAGCCATCGATAAGAGATACCTGCCAGAAGACGAAGGTACCACCTCCATCCAGAGATATGTGATGTCTCAACACATGCACACGGTGCCTTCCGTTTAGGTCGTAGGTCGGGAAGCGGAACCCCGGAAGTTCACTGTTTTAGCTGGACAGCCTTTCAAACATGGAAACAGTCTTTGCTGCTGCCAGCCATTGTCAGCACTACTAACTGTGCATGTCTGACTTTCAGACCAGACAAACTTGTGCCTGATTTACCAGCCGCTGAGCAGGATAAGTCCATGTGTGAAAACACTCGTTAAAGATGCTCACCCAGCACCACCAGGTCAGCAGGGCAGAACTGCACAAATAAACAATACCAGAGATTCATACCCAAACATCTCCAAAATTTCTCTTCGAAACTGGAGACTCACTACTCAAAGCTGCTCGCTCTACCGTAATGTCTATCACACGGTTTACCATCGGAAAGCTCTCGTTTTGTACTTTCAGAAACTGTTTAAATGGTTTATGTGCCTGGCAACAACGTTGAATCACTGGGGGCCCCTGAGCAAGGCCCTTAACTCCCACTTGCTCCCCGGGCGCTGGGACAGCAGCCCCACTGCTCCTGGTGAAACTAGTGATGGTTAAAAGCAGAGGTCCAATTTTGGGGTGTACTGGAGATGCACACTGACAACAATAACAAGCCGCTGGTGAATCTGGTCTGTGATCATCTGTGGCCGTAGTTCAGAAGTCCAGGAGGCCATAAAGAATCGTACAAACCTTTTATTCCTCAGTTTTTTTTTCCCTTCATCTGGTCCCTTCAGGGGTCGCCACAGTGGATCACCCATCTCCATCTAACCCTGTCCTCTAAATCCTCTTCTCTCACACCTACCAACTTAACGTCCTTTTACTTTAGCTGTTTTGTCATTTTCTAGATGTCTTAAACGGTCAAGGAGTTCTGGTTATAGAAGAACTCTGATGAATCCTGTTGCTGACGACCTGATGGTCATTAAGGGTTTAACGTTACCTAACTTAATTTATTTATTTTTTTATAGTCTTAATGAGAAGGTTTGTTCATCACACAATTTAAATAAATCGTATGTTTTTGACTACAGAAATGTTGTTTTCCTGGTAGTTGGTAGATGTTTTAAACAGTGTTATAGCCAAATAAAGTGCTTTAGGCAATTGCTCAGAAACAAAACCTTCAGTTCCTCCAGCGACCACTAGGGTCTGGACCTATACCTGGACCTGTGGCTGTCCCTCTGGTGGCCGCTAGAGTCTGGATCCAACAGTTAATCTCCTTGTTAAAATAAACGCACCCCACATGAGGGACTATTTACTCATAAGACAATCACATTAAGCCATTCAAATCAATTATTATTTTTTATTAATACTGGGTTCTTATGATTGGCTGAAACAAGAAAAATATCTCATTGGTTGCAAATCATCTGTTAAAAAAAGACATTTGTGAGTTGAGACAACTTAGGGTAGTCTCAAAAATTCACGCACAAATGCAGTGAAGTCCACAGACCACAAGCCAATTGTAAATCAAGTTATATGTACGTGTGCATCAGAAGTGCCTTCGTGAATCTTGTCCTACGCACCTGTGAATCATCCTGTATCCTGCATTTTACTCCAGTAGTGTATAAAAAGCTCTCTGCAAAGCTAGAACAGCCTATTATTCAGTGTTAATAGAGGATAATAAAAATAACCCACGTTTTCTGTTCAGCACTGTAGCCAGGCTGACAAAGAGCCACAACTCTGTTGAGCCGTGCATCCCTGCAGCTCTCAGTAGTGAAGACTTTATGAGCTTCTTTAGCAATAAAACTGTCAGAATTAGAGAAGAAATCGGCCAGGCCCTCCCGGCAGTGGCTGTGGGCATTTCTACAGCTTCATAGCACAGAAACAGCACTGGTTCGAGTCTCGAATGACCTTATTATGGCCTCAGATACTGGATTAGTGTCCACACTGGTTCTGCTGGACCTCAGATATTGGATTAGTGTCCATACTGGTTCTGTTGGACCTCTTATAATGGATTAGTGTACATACTGGTTCTGCTGGACCTCAGATGATGGATTCGTGTCCATACTGGTTTTGCTGGACCTCAGATGATGGATTCGTGTCCATACTGGTTTTGCTGGACCTCAGATATTGGATTAGTGTCCATACTGGTTCTGCTGGACCTCAGAAATTGGATTAGTGTCCATACTGGTTCTGCTGGACCTCAGAAATTGGATTAGTGTCCATACTGGTTCTGCTGGACCTCAGTGCTGTTTTGATTTCAAACTTCAGGTGTCTTCAGGACATCAAGGACTGGATGTCCACTAATGTTTTATTTCTAAATTCTGATAAAACAGAGGTTGTTGTTTGTGATCCAAACAGCTCAGGAAGGGATTAGATGGTGTTGTGATGTCCTCCCGTAAAACTGTGAGAAACCTTGGAGTTATTTTGATCAGGATTTGTCATTTAAACAGCATATTAATCAGGTTTGTAAAACCGCGTTTTTCTACCTTTTATTCCATGTTAAAGAAGAGTTTTTACCTGCTGTTGTTTATGTAATAATTGATCCGGGTCGTGTTCTGGTCTCTGGAAAGATCTCAGAGACAGCTTGTGTTGTAATAGATGCTGTATAAATAAAATTGAATTGAACAATATAACTGTCACTGGTCTCTCACCTGTCTTCACCTGTGTCTCAGCAGCAGAAGTGGACGACAGTCAAGACAGCAGCATCATGACGGATGCTGACGACACGCAGCTCCACACGGCTGAAAGTGACGATGTTCTTTAACGACATAATCTGCAAGCCCCGCCCTCGCACCCTTTTTTTGGTTGACTGAAGGAGTATTGTTATTAGGCAATGTTTCAACAGGTCTTCAGTTTAGCTCCACCCAGCCCTCCTTCCTGCCATCTAACTGGCTGAAACAGACTGATGCTGAAATTAAGTCCCGCTTCCTCTTCCTTGTATGTCATTGAGCTCGTCCTCTGACTTCACAGCTGTTTTCTTTTTTTAAAATGTTCTTTTTATCATCCTTCTGGAATTGAATCAATAAAATGTGTAAATGCTCACCATTCTCACTGTACTTACCATTTACTCAATAAGTGTGTCCGCGGTGCGGACTGGTGGCTGGTACCAAGGTGAGGGTGAACTCCAGCCAGAACGCCTGGGAACTCCGTTTAATCTCCTTCTGAGTGCGAGCCGCGACAAGCCTCCACGCTACCTTAGCTGAGGTTCATAAGACAGTCACATGACCTCTTGTACTCTTCTTAGCTGCTCTGCTTCAGCTACAGAAAACAGATGTGTTACTGCGCGTTAACTTTCATTGGATGAAGGTAGATTCTACGTCTGCCATCCGGCTGAGAGAAGTTAATCTCCCCAAAACATTCGAGTTCACATTTGGCTTCATTGAAGCTCGTGCAAGCTGCTGACTTAAATCCCTGACACATATCACTGATGGGAGTCGGTGCACAGTGGAACCGATCTGTGTGTAAGTTCTCTGGCAGCCGCTCCCGAATCGCTCCATGGGCCTCCTCCACCTCGACCTGTGATTCGAGGAATATGATCATTAAAGTAACTGGACGGCGTCGATTCATTTAAACTAACAAACTCTTCCTCCTGGAGCCTCGTTTCTGTTAAGCAGAAAATGTCACTCCGGGTCTCAGTAATTAGATCGTTTACTAATAGAGACTTGGAGCTTAAAGATCGTATATTTAGTAATCCGCATCTAATTGTTTGGTCTTTAGTTCGCACTAAATGCGTATTTGTTTTTATTTTTACGAGGTTATTTTGGTTAACGCCTCTATTACGTCGCGCTTGGTGAAGATTTGGAGAACGGGGAATCGATACTAAATCTATTTTACTTGGCACCTCGTTAGAATCTCCGATTACATCATTTACTTCTACCTTTTTATTGGCAGGCGATAGTCCTGGAGAAGCAGCAGAGAAGCATGTAAGACTGCAGCTCTGCACCCCGGCCTGGACCCTGGATCGTCAGGGGGAGGATCTAATAATATCAGCCAGATTTCTAGAGATAAGAGCTGCACCATCCCGGGTGGGATGAATGCCGTCTCTTCTAAGCAGACCAGGCTTTCCCCAAAACATCTTCCAATTGTCGATATGCGCCACAGTTCTGTCACTGTTTAGCACACTTGGGTAAAGAGAGGTGGGATCAGGTCATGGAGGTGCATGCCGGTCAGACTTGGTCGACCCAAACATTTGAGAGTTTGCTGGGAATGTCTGGCAGAAGAAGCTCCCGCCTCTAACAAACTAAACCACATCCTAAAAGAGGCTGTGGACAATGAGTCTGGATGGGCCTTGATCCACGTCTCTACTGTGGAGGGGGCTGTTGCTGTGGGCTTGTCGGTTCCTGCTGTCCCTGGGATGAACTTGCCTTTTTCTAGAGATGGTTTGCTGAGGCAGTTAAAAAGCTCCACGATGACGGGCTCCGATCGTGGATGAAGTCCTCCCTTCATTCTTTGAGGCTCTGGATGTTGTGGGGCTATTTTGACTGGCATACCTCTCAATTGTAAAGGACTACGCTCCTTCATGGGCGTTGTCCTTATTATATAAGAACATCGAGTGGCATTCTCTTCACACAAGATCTCAGTCCCAGCTGTTCTCCCCATGGTTCCTCCATGGTGGAACAAGCTATCAGCTATTACAAGAGCAGAGCTGTCCCTCTCTACAGTCAAGAAGCTTCTCAAAGCGGTCCTCTTCCAAGAGTTTATCCCTCTAACCTCTTAACCCTCACCTGAATGCGGTCTTAACTGAACTCTGCAATATGCCATGTTTCCTGTAGCTTTATTGTTTTTCTCAGGAGTAGGGCACTTAAATATAATGCAAGATTGCATGGACATTAGGGGCAGTCCATCTGCACTGGCATGCTCTATTTAAGAAAGGGGACCAAAGGGTGTGTTCCAATTACAGGAATCCCACTCCTCGGCCTCCAGGGTTCCAGTTCTTTTGGCTTTAACAGCCGTTTATACAGTTGAACAATGTGTGGATTAAGGGAAGAGCTTTAAAATAGCTTTAGTCTTATTTGTCAGGCATGAGTTTCTTCATTTGCTTGGGGGATTTTTCTTCTGGGATGGCTGCAATCGTATGTGGTGTTCCACAGGGTTCTGTTTTGGACCACACACTCTTTCCATTATATGTGTAGGGGTCTATTTATAAGTTTGGGAGGATGTTGAAGAGACTTGTAGTCCTTGGCTGTAGCATAAAAAAATTAATTCCGTCCAAAAATAGTGAGGGTCTGAGGAATGAGAAACTTGATAAAGTGACTTGATCAACTATAATATGTTCTATTAGCCGAGTGAAAAAAAGAAGACGGATACAAGAGTGTTTTTCTCAAATGGATTGATTAATATAAAGAGACCAATGGTGGAGGTGGAGAGTGAAGAGATGACCAACCAACCAATTTACAGAGATCACAATAGTGGGTTTGAAAAACGAATGGTCTAGTTGATCTCTATCCATCCATCCTCTAGCCATTCATCAATCAATCATCCATCCATCTTCTGTCCATCCATCCATCCATCCATCTTCTGTCCATCCATCCATCCATCCATCTTCTGTCCATCCATCCATCCATCCATCTTCTGTCCATCCATCCATCCATCCATCCATCCATCTTCTGTCCATCCATCCATCCATCCATCTTCTGTCCATCCATCCATCCATCTTTTGGATCCATTCATTCTTCCGTCTCTCCTTTGTTATAGTTCAGATTTTGTTCAGCAGAGGGCAGCAAAACAAGTCACACTCCACTCATCTTCCTCCTCCTTTTAATCATCTTTTCTCCAGCTCTGCTGCTTTACCTCATCGGTTGGGCATCCATCTGTAATGTGTTCAGTAATACTGACAGAGTGTTTGAGTTTGACGGGATGTAATCATCCAGTTGATGAGACAGAACATACCTGGTCCTGCTTAGAAGTGGAGCTCAAGTGTGGATGAGATGGTATTAAATTAAGATCAGGATTACATTAAGACTGTGTTAGTAGTGTATTATGTTTAGGTTAGGGATATGTTAGAATTATCATAAGATTACACGAGGTTCCTGGGCCAGAAACCATCTAAAACAATCCAGAAACAAATGTTAAAACATATAGTGTGCTTTATAAAATGAGTCCTCCAAGATGTTGAGGCGAAGCTCTCGTCCAGAGACGGCCGTGTTTATGATTTTCTGTGCAGCCTTGATGAATCAGTGCGCGGCCACGGCAGGCCAGGAACTTGGTCTTCTGTGGTCCAGGAACAGTGGTCTAGCTGTGGTCCAGCTGTGGTCCTGGAACTGTGGTCCAGGAACTGTGGTCCAGGAACTGTGGTCCAGGAACAGTGGTGCAGGAACAGTGGTCTAGCTGTGGTCCGGCTGTGGTCCAGGATCTGTGGTCCAGGAACTGTGGTCCAGGAACAGTGGTCTAGCTGTGGTCCAGCTGTGGTCCAGGAACAGTGGTCCAGGAACTGTGGTCCAGGAACAGTGGTCTAGCTCTGGTCCAGGAACTGTGGTCCAGGAACAGTGTTCTAGCTGTGGTCCAGCTGTGGTCCAGGAACTGTGGTCCAGGAACAGTGGTCTAGCTCTGGTCCAGGAACAGTGGTCCAGGAACAGTGGTCCAGCTGTGGTCCAGGAACAGTGGTCTAGCTGTGGTCCAGCTGTGGTCCAGGAACAGTGGTCCAGCTGTGGTCCAGGAACTGTGGTCCAGCTGTGGTCCAGGAACAGTGGTCCAGGAACTGTGGTCCAGGAACAGTGGTCCAGCTGTGGTCCAGGAACAGTGGTCCAGCTGTGGTCCAGGAACTGTGGTCCAGGAACTGTGGTCCAGCTGTGGTCCAGCTGTGGTCCAGCTGTGGTCCAGGAAGAGTTGTCCAGGAACAGTGATCCAGCTGTGGTCCAGGAACAGTGGTCCAGCTGTGGTCCAGGAACAGTGGTCCAGCTGTGGTCCAGGAACTGTGGTCCAGGAACTGTGGTCCAGGAACTGTGGTCCAGCTGTGGTCCAGCTGTGGTCCAGGAAGAGTTGTCCAGGAACAGTGGTCCAGCTGTGGTCCAGGAACAGTGGTCTAGCTGTGGTCCAGGAACAGTGGTCTAGCTGTGGTCCAGGAACAGTGGTCTAGCTGTGGTCCAGGAACTGTGGTCTAGCTGTGGTCCAGGAACTGTGGTCCAGCTGTGGTCCAGCTGTGGTCCAGGAACAGTGGTCCAGCTGTGGTCCAGGAACAGTGGTCCAGCTGTGGTCCAGGAACAGTGGTCCAGCTGTGGTCCAGCTGTGGTCCAGCTGTGGTCCAGCTGTGGTCCAGCTGTGGTCCAGGAACAGTGGTCCAGCTGTGGTCCAGGAACTGTGGTCCAGCTGTGGTCCAGCTGTGGTCCAGGAACAGTGGTCCAGCTGTGGTCCAGCTGTGGTCCAGCTGTGGTCCAGGAACAGTGGTCCAGCTGTGGTCCAGGAACAGTGGTCTAGCTGTGGTCCAGGAACTGTGGTCCAGCTGTGGTCCAGCTGTGGTCCAGGAACTGTGGTCCAGCTGTGGTCCAGCTGTGGTCCAGCTGTGGTCCAGCTGTGGTCCAGGAACAGTCCTCTCAACTCTAAATGAAGTGTCTTTAGAGAGCTTCTGTGCTGCCACCAAGGTCAGGCTGAATATCAAACGTCTGTGGAGCTGTTTATTTGTCACCCCTGTAATCTGATCATTGAAGAATGTCACTGAATAAAACATGACTTAGAGACCGTCTGTGGGTGTTGTGATCATGTATCTCATGAATTTCTTTACAAAGGTCCAAGTTTTGGGTTCTTTCGTGACATTTGACCTCATGTTCTTGTGCCCGCTGAATGGACGTTAACTAGCTCCATATTTACATTTTCAACTTTTAGATTTTGGAAACTGATTGGTCTTGACATCTCTTCACACAAGGAGATCTCAGACCAGACTGGTCTCCTACATGGTTCTTCACTGGTGGAACAAGCCACCATCAGTTGCAAGAGCAGAGTCGTCTGTCTTCACGTTCCAGAAGCTGTGAACATCTTCCTCCAAGAGAACTTCCTGTCATGAACTGCTCATTCTCTTTAACGTCCTGATGCCGTCGTAACTGCACTTAAATGGCTTTACAGAAAACTGTCTGTTAAATGTGACGTCATGGATACTGGGACCATGTCTGCCTTTGCTTTTAACGTGTAACGTAAATACTTCACTGTGGATCATCTCACAAGTCCGACCTCCATGACACTGGACCCCAACAGGTGCTGACAGGTGAGCTGGACAGGTGAAGAGCCGCAGCTGCCTGGACAGGTGAGCTGGACAGGTGAAGAGCCGCAGCTGCCTGGACAGGTGAGCTGGACAGGTGAAGAGCCGCAGCTGCCGGAGCTCCCTCACATGAACACGTGAAGGAAGGTCTTGTGACATTAGTTGATAGATAAATCTGCATCTGTATTGATCCTGGTAAAACCTGGAACATGTCAGGTGACGTTCCACACTGATTCCTGATTGATCTGGAATGGAGTGGTGGTGGCCTAGTGGTTACAGTGGTGGGCTTGGGCGTGGAGGACCCGGGTGCTGGTTCTAGCAGCCCCACTGCTCACTAGTGAAACTAGTTGATGGGTTAAAAGCAGAGACTAATTTCGGTGTGCATCAGACATACATACTGACAAGAATGGTCATGAAAAAATCTGTGAGTGCGTTTGTTGTGCTGTCGGTCAGTGCTGGCCCCGCCCCCTCACCTGATTGGCCCGCTGTCTTTCAGCCGCCTCCTCGGCTGCACGCTGCTTCAGTGTGGACCCGCGCTCACAGAGAACTTTGAGAGCTGAGAGCGAGCCTGAGCAAGACCAGGTCGTGGACTTTCCTACCGGGACCTCTCTGCCCCTTGTCTCAGCTGAATCCAGCCCCGGCAGGCTCGGATCGGTTCGGTTCGGTTCCGTTCGGATCAGTCCTCTCCACCTCAACTGGATCTGAGCTTAAGCTGGCCCCGTTAAATCCGACATGTGTTGTGACCAGAACCAGATCTGAACTAGACCTGAACCAGACTTTAACCGAACCAGCCCGCGTTACAAAGGTGTGCGGCGGCGTGCCACAGCGCGCGCCCGAGCGTCTGGATGAAGGGAGAGATGGAGAGAAAAGTACTGAGTCAGGTAGGAGCGCCCTGCGCGTGCACTGTACGCGTGCGTGTGTTTTCTCAGCATCACATGTGAACCTCAGGGTTGAAGTTGAGCAGAACCACAACCAGAATCTGGAGGTTAAGATAGTTAAGCCTTTAAAGGTCAGTCAATAAAAGACTTGACTTTTAAAATTTCAACTCTAGACGGTTATTTGAGAATATTAAAAGACCCCATTGACATTGTAAATTGTTTTTGAATTAACTACAGAATGTAGTTCCACTTGCCCCGTAAAGGGTTAAACCCGAGTTTTTTCATGGCAGAGACGTGTTCAGACATTTCAGGGGTCCGGAGCCACGGACCGCTGACCCCCCCCCCAGAACCCTAGAATTCTCTCTCAGTGTGAAAATTCATCTGAACACTCCTTTAACCAACACTGAGCTTTACATCTTGGAGATTAAATACAACACATTAGTCAGGTTTAAAGACATTATGAATGACTGAGGGCAGCACGGTGACTTAGTGGTCAGCACTGTTGCCTCCTGGTTCGATTCCCGGCCCGGTGGGTCTTTCTGTGTGGAGTTTGCATGTTCTCCCCGTGCACAGTCCAAAATCATGTGTGGTAGGTTAATTGATCATTCTAAATTGCCCGTAGGTGTGAATGTGAGTGTGATTGGTTGTCTGTCTTGTATGTGGCCCTGCGATGGACTGGCGACCTGTCCAGGTGGACCCCTGCCTTTCGCCTACTATGCGTCGGGATCGGCTCCGACAGACCCCCGTGACCCGGTAACGGAGTATGCGGGAATAGATAATGGGTGGATGGGTGGATGGATGGATGGATGGATGGATGGATGGATGGATGGATGGACGGACGGACGGACGGACGGACGGACGGACGGACGGGTGGATGGATGGACGGACGGACGGACGGACGGACGGACGGGTGGATGGATGGATGGATGGATGGATGGATGGACGGACGGACGGACGGACGGACGGGTGGGTGGGTGGATGGATGGATGGATGGACGGATGGATGTATGGATGGATGGATGGATGGATGGATGGACGGATGGACGGACGGACGGGTGGGTGGATGGGTGGATGGATGGACGGATGGATGGATGGATGGATGGATGGATGGATGGACGTATAGACGGATGGATGGATGGATGGATGGATGGATGGATGGATGGATGACTGAATATTGACAATTGGACTTTTGTAAACTGTTGAAATGAAAATGCATTCTAAACCATCAATGTTCAAACAACCCTTCAGTGATGAGAATCAGATTTATCACCTTGAAGTACAGTTGTTGAGGGGAGGAGTTCTCCAGTTACGCATAAAGTCATGAACCATCTAAAAACGTCTAAACCAGAGACCCACCTGAAGCTGTCAGATCATCTGAAGCTTTGTCGGGGATGGGTGTGAAATCATTCCTCATTTACAACTAGTGGATATTCTGATTCACAAACCGCCCCCTTTTTCCGCACCTAATGTCATTATTGGAGCCAAATGGGCGCTTTGTTATAACGAGTAGAATTGGAAACGATAGCGCTGTGTTGTGTATTAGCCCAAAGTGGGATAATGACAACTTTAAAAACATGTTTATTTCTCTCTTCCTGACTGAAGTTCTGACCAGCTCATACTTTGTCTGCCTTGTCTCCAAGCATGGGTTGCTTCTGTTTAAGCTCGTAGTTGCAGACCTGCTCACTGAAAACGCGGCTGCTCAGACTTGTCAATGCCGTTGAGTTTATGGTACCTGTTACAAGTACAAATCTCCCAAATGGATGAGCCATCATGGACTTAAATACAAAAGATCTGGTTCTACGGATTAGGGTGGCGACTTCCCTCGCCATAGAGCCAAAGGTTGATCGATAAACTTGTGATAACCATGAGGCCCACGTCTCTGTTCTGTGGGATTAATGCAGGTTTCCTGTAAAATATATTATATCAGCACTTGTATGTGCATGTACAGCATGTCGGTACAACTGCTTGGGGGAGGGCCTGGTTGAAAATCTACATGAAGACCTCTGAGAGCTGTTCTGCACATGTTCTGAGCATGCGTCCAGGAATTGTAGTAGACATCCGTGGACGACAGTCCTGAGGGTGTGATCTTGGGGGCTGACTCTTCGTTGTCGAAATGAGCATAAAGTCATTTAGCTCATTGAGCAGGGAGACATCTGTAACTGTTGGTTTGCAGCTGCTGTTGGCCTGGAGGCCCGGTTGACAATCAGAGTTGGGAAAGTGCTCCTCTATCTTTTGGCTTGCAGCAGTGCTTGGCCTTTTTGACGCCCCTCCTCAGGTTCGCCCTGTAGAAGAAGGTTACCTGTGTGGACATCTGGTTTTGTGTATGGACATGCATACATCAGTATCTGGTACCGGATTGGTTTCTGGTATTGGATCTGTGTCTGGTATCTGATCAGTGTCGGATTTCAGATCAGTGCCTGGATTTGGATCAGTATCATGTAGGGTTCATGTATCATACGTCTGGGTGTGGTCATCAGAATAAAGTCCAGGGCATCCGTGTTTAGAGGAGTTGTGTTCTGCTATGTGTCTGCAGTGTTGCTCTGCTACAAGACAAACACTTCTGTGTCTTCATGTCTCTTGTCCACGTTTCTTCATCTCAGCATAATGTGATCAGAATCCAGCAGTGTCTCGTGTGTCCTGGGACTCTGGACATCAGCTCATGTGTCCAGTTCATCAGAGTTTTACCGTTGCTGCACTCAGCACTCAGACTCTAATTTTAACTTCAGACTGATCAGAGTAAATCTCTGCAGTCGCTTCTCTGTGATCGTATGTGAGAGTGCACACAGACTCACCGAATCCCGAGGTCAGATAAAAATCAGCAATTTAATTCAGTTTTATTTATCTTCGTTTATTTACGGTACATATGGTCTCTGAGTGCTCTTCAGAGACTATGATTATGACCCCCCCAAGCAAATATTAATTACATAAACAACGGCAGGTAAAAACTCCCCTTTAAGAGGGAGGGAACCTGGACCAGGACCTGGATCACAAGGGGGGACCCTCCCGCTGAAGACCAGCCGGGTAGAACAGGAAGTAGAGAGAAGAGACACAGACACACCGTCAAAGGTACAAAAGACCTGGAGAACTGAGAGGACATTCGGGTCTCTGCAGGAGGACCTTCGGGTCTCTGCAGGAGGACATTCGGGTCTCTGCAGGAGGACCTTCGGGCCTCTGCAGGAGGACCTTCGGGCCTCTGCAGGTGGACTTTCGGGCCTCTGCAGGTGGACCTTCGGGTCTCTGCAGATGGACCTTCGGGCCTCTGCAGGTGGACCTTCGGACCTCTGCAGGAGGACCTTCGGACCTCTGCAGGAGGACCTTCGGACCTCTGCAGGAGGACCTTCGGGTCTCTGCAGGTGGACCTTCGGGCCTCTGCAGGTGGACCTTCGGGTCTCTGCAGATGGACCTTCGGGCCTCTGCAGGTGGACCTTCGGACCTCTGCAGGAGGACCTTCGGACCTCTGCAGGAGGACCTTCGGGTCTCTGCAGGAGGACCTTCGGGCCTCTGCAGGTGGACCTTCGGGTCTCTGCAGATGGACCTTCGGGCCTCTGCAGATGGACCTTCGGGCCTCTGCAGGTGGACCTTCGGACCTCTGCAGGAGGACATTCGGGCCTCTGCAGGAGGACATTCGGGCCTCTGCAGGTGGACCTTCGGGTCTCTGCAGGAGGACCTTCGGGTCTCTGCAGGTGGACCATCAGGGCTCTATTTGAGGACATTCGGACCTCATCTGGAGGACCTTCGGGTCTCTACAGGAGGACCTTCCTGCCCACAGGAATACGATTGCATGTAGAAACTTAAATTATAAGACTACTTCAACAATTACATTATTTTACCTTCAAGGAAAAATAGTATTAGTATTATTAGTAATAGTATTTTTCACTTTAATAGAACTGGCAGTGCTGGTCTTTTCCCACCACTGGTTTGAGCTGGCGGCACTCGTCTGTTCTCAGGTGGTCTGTTTCTGGGTTCTGTGGCGTGGACGGGTGTCTTCAGTGGAACTAACCTGTGAATCTCTGATCCTGATGTCAACTAATCTGACAGGTAACTTCACGTCTAATGGTCAGTTTTTAGAACAAGCTGTGATTGGAGCTCACTCCTGCTTCTTTGGCTTCTCCCACAGCGATGACTATGGCGGTCCGGAACCTGAACCTCTCCATCAGTAACTCCTCAGGTAAGAAACCACCAACAACACATGACCTTCACACTGATACCTGAAGACCCGTTTACAATTTGACATTGGTGACTCCAACCCCACGACTGCAAACAGACTGCACTTCTCAGAAGTTCTTGTTTTCTTATTCAGATGGACCAGTACTAGTCTGGTACTTGTACCAGTCTGTCCAGGTTGGTGAAGATTCTTTCATCCAGGTCATGGTAATTTCCAAAGCCTTTGGACACACGATCATTGACATACTGGAAGAAGTCCAGATGCCCAAACTTTCTCCAGTCTGCAGCTGAAGTTCTTCCGGGCCAAACAGAACCTCAGGATTCTGCTGCTGTTACCATCTCTTGTCTGTCTCCAGGTGGGTACTGTGACCTCTCCGTGGATGGCATTGGCACCTGTTGGCCTCGCAGTGCACCAGGAGAGGTGATCTTCAGACCCTGTCCTGCGCAGTTCAACGGCATCCACTATAACACGTCCAGTGAGTACCACAGAGTACTGCACTCTACCACACAGTACCACTGAATACTACTACATTGATTTACTTATATCCTGCCAGCTTGGAGGCTGCAGATGAGCATTTTACCTGGTTGATAAGGGGGTAGCTTCTCTACAGCTTCGGGCTGGGGACCAGGTTCTAAATGTGCTTTGTTTTTATGCACCACACAGCAGTTTAGCGTTTTGGGAGTCCTTGGAAGGAGGGTTGGATTGTAATCCTAAACGGAGCTTTGTTGTTCTGTGGGTGACTTTTAACACCCTGGTTATTCATGCTCCAGGGTTGGCTCAGGTCCGCCTGAGGTCCTCAAGGATCTCGATGTTGTAGGGCTGTCTTGGTTGACGTGCCTCTACAACATTGCATGGACACTGGGGGAACAATGTGGTTCTCTCCTGGTCTTGAAACACTGGACCAGCTCTGCACCCTCTAGGATCCTGAAGGCATCATGAGAGTTTACCCAACCACCCCACATGTGTGTTGTGGACTTGGAGATTAACCCCGTGGTGCCCCGTGTGTGTGTGTGTGTGTGTGTGTGTGTGTGTGTGTGTGTGTGTGTGTGTGTGTGTGCGTGTGCGTGTGCGTGTGTGTGGTGGTGGTGGTGGTGGGGGGGGGTGTCTAGAGATATACGGGCTACTGGGTCCGCTGCTATGGGTCACCTTTACAAACTGGGTCACGGTTCTGAACTGCTGGTGTTTGTTTACAGTTTTCAGTTTAAATCAGCATGACAAGTGTTTGTAACACACACAGACTCGGTCCAGTCAACACACTCATCTGTGTGTTTCTGTAACCACGGCAACACCGAAGCTGATCCTCACTGATGACAACCGAGCAGAAGGGGGATGAAAGAATGATAGAATAATAGATAGAGACTACAAGACTGAGAGAAGGTGGAAGAGGTCCAGAGTCTCAGTCCACCACCCCAAAAGCCTGATCCCCACGAGTTTGGAAATGGGAAAAAGGAACCAGGAGATGTCTGCTCAGATGACCTCTGAGACGACCACAAGAGCTCAGATACACTGGGGGACTTTATCAATCAGAGCGTATAATGTTTGAACAAGGATTTTAAAATTGATCCTGGAAGCCAGTGAAGAGTTGTTATAATCGGAGTAATGTAATGAGATGTGGCCAAGTTTGATTTCTTTAGCAATGTTGGACAAGAGCGCGTTTAAAAACAGGGAACAGAACCAGTTGACGCGTTGCCACCCACGTAACTGCTGATCGAGGTGAAAAGTTTAAAAACAGTGACATCGGGACGACAGCCGCAGGAAATAATGAAGGTTTTATAAAGGAGGTGAAGAAAAGGCTGATAAAGTGATAGAACAAGAGCCAGAACATGAGCCAGAACGTGAGCCAGAACAAGAGCCAGAACATGAGCCAGAACATGAGCCAGAACATGAGCCAGAACAAGAGCCAGAACATGAGCCAGAACAAGATCCAGAACAAGAGCCAGAACAAGAGCCAGAACATGAGCCAGAACATGAGCCAGAACATGAGCCAGAACAAGAGCCAGAACAAGAGCCAGAATATGAGCCAGAACAAGAGCCAGAACATGAGCCAGAACAAGAGCCAGAACAAGAGCCAGAACATGAGCCAGAACAAGAGCCAGAATATGAGCCAGAACAAGAGCCAGAACAAGAACCAGAACGTGAGCCAGAACATGAGCCAGAACATGAGCCAGAACATGAGCCAGAACAAGAGCCAGAACAAGAGCCAGAACATGAGCCAGAACATGAGCCAGAACAAGAGCCAGAACATGAGCCAGAACAAGAGCCAGAACATGAGCCAGAACATGAGCCAGAACAAGAGCCAGAACGTGAGCCAGAACATGAGCCAGAACATGAGCCAGAACAAGAGCCAGAACATGAGCCAGAACAAGAGCCAGAACATGAGCCAGAACAAGAGCCAGAACAAGAGCCAGAACAAGAGCCAGAATATGAGCCAGAACAAGAGCCAGAACAAGAGCCAGAACAAGAACCAGAACGTGAGCCAGAACATGAGCCAGAACATGAGCCAGAACAAGAGCCAGAACAAGAGCCAGAACATGAGCCAGAACATGAGCCAGAACATGAGCCAGAACATGAGCCAGAACAAGAGCCAGAACAAGAGTCAGAACATGAGCCAGAACATGAGCCAGAACATGAGCCAGAACAAGAGTCAGAACAAGAGCCAGAACAAGAGCCAGAACAAGAGCCAGAACATGAGCCAGAACATGAGCCAGAACATGAGCCAGAACAAGAGCCAGAACAAGAGCCAGAACAAGAGCCAGAACATGAGCCAGAACATGAGCCAGAACATGTGCCAGAACATGAGCCAGAACATGAGCCAGAACAGGAGCCAGAACAAGAGCCAGAACATGAGCCAGAACAAGAGCCAGAACATGAGCCAGAACAAGAGCCAGAACAAGAGCCAGAACATGAGTCAGAACAAGAGCCAGAACAAGAGCCAGAACAAGAGCCAGAAGAAGAGCCAGAAGAAGAGCCAGAACAAGAGCCAGAACAAGAGCCAGAACAAGAGCCAGAACATGAGTCAGAACAAGAGCCAGAACAAGAGCCAGAACAAGAGCCAGAACATGAGCCAGAACATGAGCCAGAACATGAGCCAGAACAAGAGCCAGAACATGAGCCAGAACATGAGCCAGAACATGAGCCAGAACATGAGCCAGAACATGAGCCAACGCTGGACCGACCTCCTCTCGGACTAACCGGGACAGACGTCAGGCTGCAGGACAGATGGACCCAGAACCTTCTTGCTGTTGCACCAGTAAGTCATGGACATGGTTCATATGATGTCATCTATGTAGGCGATGATAAATGTGCCCGGCGTGTTGTGTAACACATCGTTAAGGATGCTCAGAAAAAGTCTGCGAAATTATGCATTATACAGACAGCAGATCATTGAACTCATTGAACCAGTTTGCATTGTGTTTTGGAGGCCTGTTGACGTTCACAAACATGACTTGAGGAGGACCCTTTATCTGAACAGCCAAATGTTCCAAGGAGTCACATTTTCCATAGAACAGCTTTAGAACCTAAAACAGTGGTTTGTACTAGTTATGAAGACTACGGTTCTCTACATTTGTCTTGTCCAGACATTTGCCAGGTCTTAACTTCACACTGCAGGGACAGGCCAGTTATTCTTGCAGGTTCTTCACAACACAATCCAAGTCCATGTGTAGCTGGTGGTGGTCTCCATGACCCCCACAGGACCAGCACCACTGCTGCTTTCAAATCAGACTACAAGAAGCACACAGTGATTTAATTGTGGAGACCACGATAGAGTCCAGGTCTACCACACATGACGCAACCCCAGGTACAACAGAGACCAGACAAGATTACAGTTATTCAATTCCAAATAACTGAAAACTGAAGAACCCGGGGTAGAACCAGGATACGCTGGTGGGACTATGTCTGATGGCTGGCCTGGGAACATCTTGGTATCTCTCCAGATGAGCTGGAAGACTTGGCTTTGTGTGTATTCCACCTGCATGAATCTGGTCTAAATATTTTATACATTATTTATTGTATTACGTTGACTGTTAGTGTAGCGTCTAAAAACACCATCAGAAGTTATTTTTATTCACGGTTCCACTGTTTACAACAGTGCTGTACCAACACAAAACTGAGGCGGGCTCCAGAGTGCAAAAAACAAAAGTGTAGACGTCATGTATACAATGTAATGGGAGTTAGCCGGTTAGATGACGGTAACTTACGTCAGAAAGAGTTCTCGTGTCCTCCAAAGTACGGACCTCCCAAGAACGCAAGTCCAGACCTGCATTCTTGGGAATATTTACATTCGACTTAAAAGCAAACGTTTTGGTCTCAGTCATTTGATTTCACAATCATGAAAACTGAAGGGGTGGAATTTTTGCACCACGCCAGGAGAGTTTATATAAAGCATTGATCTCATTTCTTATGTGATTGATTGACAGTTGGCTCAGCCAATGGTTGGCCACCATCCTCGTGATTTATCATTATGCTACCAAACACCTACTTTTGCTTTGAATTCAGCTTTCAAAACCAGATAATGTTTCTTGATCTAGATGTTTTATGTGAATTGTTCAGTTTAAACATTGTGATACTGGACTGGTGGATTCAGCCATGTGACTGATCTGTTTTGTGGTCAGACCGGGTCTACAGAGAATGTCAGTCCAACGGTGCCTGGGCTCCTCGGGGAAACTACAGCCAGTGCACCGAGATCATCATCATGGTGAGTCTCATCAATGCAGCTGATCACACCTCTGATCATTAATTACTTTGATCACTGACTTATTTTTCCTGAAACGAGTTCACCTGAAATCATTTATACCTTCAAATGATGACTCCACACAACCAGGCTGAGAGGAGTTAGTGGTTACAAGAAGCTCAGTGCCAGTAGATAGTTGGTGTCAGTGGCATAGTCCTTTGTGACCTCGGTGCGCTGAAGGTCACACCCCCTGAAGCAGTTTGGTTATAAAGCCTGGATGGACTCCAGGTTCAGGTCTGTGCCAGTTTGGCAGTTTAATCCCCTAAAATCAGAAGAACCTGGGTGATGCTCCTTCTCCCCAGGCCTCAGGTCACTTCAAGAGCTCTTTCCACATAGGAATAGACCAGCCAAGCTCCTGTTTCCAGAGGACATCAGCTAGAGCTGGTCCTCAGGTCCTGAGACTTCACCTCAGATTATTTGAGAACCCTTCCAGGTTGACTAATGACACCACTGCACAATGACATCTGGGACTTGCAGACTTGGCCTGCGGGCCTCTGCTGACAGGCTTGACTGCCCTCCAAGCGACTGAGACAGGCTTAGGTCCATGAGCACCAGGCCAAGTGGCCCCCGGTCCCAGCAACCTCTGCTAGTCCTGGTTTCAGCTCTGCTAGTTTGAAAATGGTCCACTGACCATAAACAGTTTTTAGTTGTTCTATGCTTGGTTTGGTGCTGCAGAAGCTCTTCCCAGAGGGCAGCAGCGAGAACACTCCATGGAGGAGGTGTGTGGTGTCTCGTTACGTTGAGGGCTCTACTGAGACAGCATTTATTTGCAGTGTCCTGGGTGTGTGGAAGAGAAGTCCCAATATTCTCGCATAATCTTCCATTAAAGGTGGGTCAGATGAGGTCCACTAACAAGTTATCTGAGGGAAAATCCAGGAAGAGGAAGGTTATTTAAGGAAGTGGGAGTCATCTAGTGTTATCTCTCTGTCTGAGACCATGTTGGGAAGTCATGTGTGAACACATCCTCTTGGGGTCCTGTTGGAGCTGGAGATGGTGTGTCTCTCCCTCACTAACTGTGGTCTGGTGGTGAGAAAAGTCCAGCTGTCAGTTGCACATGGGGCGCTGATTCCCAGGGACCTCGGTTTGCTCAGCAGCTGCCGGGGGATAATAGTGTAAACTGAAGTCAGCCGGCAGCGTTCTTGCATTCAGTAGTAGTAGTAAGAGTAATAGTAGTTGTTAGGTAGTAGTAAGAGTAATAGTAGTAGATAGGTAGTAGTAAGAGTAATAGTAGTAGTTAGGTAGTAGTAAGAGTAATAGTAGTAGATAGGTAGTAGTAAGAGTAATAGTAGTTGTTAGGTAGTAGTAAGAGTAATAGTAGTAGATAGGTAGTAGTAAGAGTAATAGTAGTTGTTAG
>CM026214.1:1045770-1048543 GCA_014839995.1 Xenentodon cancila | reverse complement strand
ATGAGAGGATTTAGTGAGTGAGAAGGAGTGAGTATGAGAGGAGTTAGTGAGAGAGGAGTGAGTATGAGAGGAGTTAGTGAGAGGAGTAGGTATGAGAGGATTTAGTGAGAAAGGAGTGAGTATGAGAGGAGTTAGTGAGAGAGGAGTGAGTATGAGAGGAGTTAGTGAGAGAGGAGTGAGTATGAGAGGAGTTAGTGAGAGGAGTGAGTATGAGAGGAGTTAGTGAGAGAGGAGTGAGTATGAGAGGAGTTAGTGAGAGAGGAGTAAGTATGAGAAGAGTTAGTGAGAGAGGAGTGAGTATGAGAGGAGTTAGTGAGAGGAGTGAGTATGAGAGGAGTTAGTGAGAGAGGAGTGAGTATGAGAGGAGTTAGTGAGAGGAGTGAGTATGAGAGGAGTTAGTGAGAGGAGTGAGTATGAGAGGAGTTAGTGAGAGAGGAGTGAGTATGAGAGGAGTTAGTGAGAGAGGAGTAAGTATGAGAAGAGTTAGTGAGAGAGGAGTAAGTATGAGAGGAGTTAGTGACAGAGGAGTAAGTATGAGAAGAGTTAGTGAGAGAGGAGTTACTGAATTTCATTCATTTCTTGATTCCAGACATGTCTGTATATATATATATATATATATATATATATATATATATATATATATATATATATATATATATATGTATGTATATATATATATATATATATATATATGTATGTATATATATATATATATATATATATATATATATATATGTATATATATATATATATATATATACATATATATATATATATATATATATATATATATATATATATATATATATATATATATATATGTGTGTATGTGAAATAAATTACACTGAATTTGCACACTTATCTATATATACATACCAATATACACGCACTCACATAATACACATAGCACATGAATCCTATTTGACATGTTAGAAAAGGGGTATGAAGAACTAAAACATATTTAATCCTCCCACTTAGGAGTTAGTTTAAGGAGGAGAACAGGGTCAAGGTACAGGTCAAATTTATTTATATAGCACATTCAAAGAACAACAAAGTTGACCAGGGTGCTATAAAATCAGATAACAATAAAACAGAAATCCTCTCTGTGTGTTCTGCTCTATGACTTAAAAGCCAAGGAGAAGAAGTGAGTTTGTATGAGAGGAGTTACTCTGAGAGGAGTCGGTGTAAGAGGTATGAAAGGAGTGTGTTTAAGAGGAGTTACGCTGAAAAGAGTCATTGTGAGAGAAGTTGTTGTGGTGATTTCAGTATAAGAGGAGTTAGTGCAAGAAAAGAGTGAATACAAGAGGAGTGAGTATGAGAGGAGTTACTCTGAGAGGAATGAGGATGGGAGGAGTTAGTTTTAGAGGAGTTACTCTGAGAGGAGTAAATAAGAGCAGAGTTACTATGAGGATTTCAGTATGAGAGGATTTAGAATAACACGAGGGAGTAAAAGAGGGGTGAATATGAGAGGAGTTAGTATAAGAAGACTGAGTATGAGAGGAGTTAGTTTTAGAGGAGTTACTCGGAGAGGAGTAAATAGAGGAGTTGATGGACATGAGGGTTTCAGGTGACAGGAGTTAGCATAGGAGGAGTTAGTATAAGAGGAGTGAGTTTGAGTTTGAGAGTGAAAATGAGAGGAGTTATTACGAGAGGAGTTGGTATAATGATGATATTAATTCATTTTATTTATAGGCACCTTTCTAGACACTCAAGGTCACCGTACAAAGTTAAAAGAGCAATCAGTCTATCAAAACACTCAAAAAAGCATCAATAAAATACAGTATATAAAAAAGAGGTGTGAGGAGTGCGCATAAAAAGGAGTTACTCTGAGAGGAGTTGTTTTAAAGATTTCAGCATGAGAGGATTCAGATTAGTGTGAGAGTGAGGAGTTAGTTAATAGGAGTGAGTATGAGAGGAGTTAGTCTGATGGGAGTCAGTAGCATCACAGGGATTAGACCAGAGGAGTCCGTTTGGTCCACAAACAGGTCTTCAGTCTGTTCAAATCATTATTATTAGTATTGAACATTACTGATTGATTACTGAATCCCACTGATCAGTGACAAACCTCCCATCATTATTTCCCCCTCTTTGACGAAGCCATCTCTGAGTGGGGTGGAGTCTCCTTCCATCATTAGTCCTATACAAAAAACACAGGATACATGTTGATCTATGATGTCACTCTCTGACCGATTCACATCACAGATATTCAGGAAGAGGAGGACAAGAGAGGAGAGAAGACATAGGAGAAAAAGGGAAGAGGAGGCCTACATAAAAGAGGAGAAGCAGTGATCAAGAGAACAGGTGCAGTGGCATCAGCAGGTTGTCAGAGAGCATGCTCACAAACATCTCCAGTCTTTTATGGTGATGCAGCAACAAACAACAAAGTCCCTTTCTGTACAAATCTGCAGCCGCAGCTCCTCCATTACCTCCCCGCTTCTCCTCCTGCAGGCTGAGCGGCTCCAGGGGGGAGCAGCGCGAAGCGCCAGCCCGCAAAGGAAGCGGAAAACCCCATTGCTGCGGCTGCGGGAGCTGGGGGACCACCGGAGGACACGGAAGAGGGGAGCAGTCTGGGTCTTACCTCCTTCTGCTGCTCCTTCTGCTGCTGCTCTGTCTCCTGCTCCACCCTGCTGCCGCTTTGACAGGGAGGGGGCTGCTGTTGCCATGGTAACACGCCGCATCAACGCGGGACTGCGGCTGCGTCGGATTTCGAGCATACCGTTTGTTCAGGCGCATTCCTTGCGAGGAAGTGACGTCACAGTCAGCCGAGTCTCTC
>CM026214.1:1038270-1040770 GCA_014839995.1 Xenentodon cancila | reverse complement strand
AACAGACAGACAGGTCTATCTTTGTATTTCTATGCAGATCTTACTCAGACACCCAGGACAGCACCTACTCAGTCTCATGCCCTCTGGCAGAAGGTGCAGAACAGACGGAGATATGTGGCACATATCCTAAGACTAGGGACAAAATGATCTGGTCCAGTACTGTCGTACCAATGAGAGAGGAAAACCTTTTGAGTAGTGGAGTTGGGATGGGGTCTAACAGACACGTGGATGATTTAGATCTATTGAGACTGGGGTCAGGTCAGGGAGATCTACTGGAACCAACAGTCTAGAGTCAGGTCAAGGAGGTCTACAGGAACCAAACAGTCTAGAGTCAGAAATGTGGGTTATTTTTATTATCCTCTATTAACACTGAATAATTAAGCTGTTCTAGCTTTGCGAAGTGCTTTTTTATACACTATTAGACTATCTTTCCATGCATAATAAATATCTACAGACCTACTAGAGAACCACTTTCTTTCCATTTTACGCACTTTCTGTTTTAACATACGAACATGCGAGTTAAACCAGGGAGTTAAGCTCCTACGGTTAGAGACCCTCTTTCTCAAAGGAGCAACTACATCTAAAGCTGAGTGCAGCACATCTGCAGTGCTACCGACAAGGAAATCAACGTCTGCAGAGGTAGAACCGAGGTCACAGCCCTCAACTGCTTCACTATGTTCCTCTGTAAGAAGATGAAGAGCAACGGCCTCCCTAAATTTAGTAACAGCTTTATCGGATAGACATCTGCTAAAGTATTTCCTTTCATTATGCATATTAATGTAAAGAACAGGCGGTGGTTCCCACGTGCTTCAAAGCCACCAACATCCGTCCGGTCCCAAAACGGTCATCTCCCTCCTGCTCCAACGACTACCGTCCAGTTGCACTGACTCCCATCATCATGAAGTTCTTTGAAAGGCTAGTCATGCATCATATCAAGGCTGAACCAGCTGGGGATCAACACCTCAATGTGCAACTGGCTGTTGGACTTCCTGACTGGGAGACCACAGGCAGTACGGGTCGGCGGCAACACATCCAGCACCATCAGACTGAGCACAGGGGCCCCCCAGGGATGTGTGCTGAGCCCCCTCCTCTTCACCCTGCTGACCCACGACTGCACACCGATTCACAGCTCCAACCTCTTCGTAAAGTTTGTGGACGACACGACTGTGGTGGGTCTCATCAACAACAACGAGTCAAACTACAGGAGCGAAGTGAGCCGCCTGGCTGAGTGGTGCAGCGACAACAATCTCTCCCTGAACGTGGAGAAGACCAAGGAGATTGTTGCTGACTTCAGGAGACAACACACCCAGCATGCTCCTCTGACCATCAACGGTGCTGCTGTGGAGAGGGTGAGCAGCACCAAGTTCCTGGGTGTCCACATCTCAGAGGACCTCTCCTGGACAGTTAACACTGCATCACTTACAAGAAGGCACAGCAGCGTCTCTACTTCCTCCAAACACTGCGAAGAGCCAGAGCCGCGCCCCCATCAGGTAACCTTCTACAGAGGCACCATCGAGAGCATCCTGACCAGCTGCATCACCGTGTGGTACGGAGCTGCACCGCAACCTGACCAGCTGCATCACCGTGTGGTACGGAGCTGCACCGCATCCTGACCAGCTGCATCACCGTGTGGTACGGAGCTGCACCGCATCCTGACCAGCTGCATCACCGTGTGGTACGGAGCTGCACCGCAACCTGCCGCAAGTCTCTCCAGCGCGTCGTGAGAGCAGCTGAGAAGATCGTTGGTGTCTCTCTCCCCTCACTTCAGGACATTTACAAACCCGTCTGACTCCAAAGCCCTCAGCATTGTGAGAGACCCCACCCACCCATCACACAGCCTCTTCAGTCTGCTGCCATCAGGGAGGAGGCTGCGGACCCACTGGGCCAGAACCAGAACCAGCCGACTGAAGGACAGCTTCATTCACCAGGCCGTCAGGATGCTGAACACTCTCCCTTCTCTTCCACCGTTTCCCTCCCTGCCCCCCCCCCTCACTCACTCTGACCTCAGTATCTGCACCAGGCACTTTTGGCAGAACTGAGTGAGTAGAACCTGAGTGACATGACAGAACCAAAGAACCAGAACTAGAAAAAGATACCCCAGGTACACACCATGGAACCAGTACAGAACCAGAAAAGTACCCTATAGCTCACCACAACATTAGAAAAAAACCCTGTGAAATGTCACAGAACCAATGGAGAAACAGAAAGGAACTGCAATGGACCCTGAAGGACACAACAGAACCGGTACAGAACCAGTACAGAACCAGAACCATAAGAGACCTCTGAGAGACACTATACAACCATGAAGAAAAAAAGCAACCAGAGTGATCACAGAACACTGAATTACCTCGCCATTGAGAAAACAGTAGAATACAGAGACGAAGAAACCCTGCAGAGACACAGAGGGGGAGAGTCAGAGACAGGAAGGGGAACCTGGAGGTTAAAGATGAGGTGCAATGACATGCTGTTCACTGGGAGTGAAGCTACCACTATCTGATGT
>CM026214.1:1023270-1033270 GCA_014839995.1 Xenentodon cancila | reverse complement strand
TGTGGCTTTTGACTTGTAAAGGGTTAACACTAGCTAAAACACACATCACACACAGGTACAAAGGTTACTTGAGTCTCATGAAGAGGGTGAAGGCCAGCAGCAGGGCTCCCAGAGAGATGCAGTGACCCAAGTAGTTGATGAAGACGGCTATCTGGTAGTGGACCTTGCTCTTTCTCTGAAAACCAACAAACAAAAGTGGTGTGTAAGAAGCACGTCCATTACCAGCAGATGTGTTAAGTAGCAGGTGTGTGAGGAGCAGGTGTGTGAGGAGCAGGTGTGTGAGGAGCAGGTGTGTGAGGAGCAGGTGTGGTGAAGAGCAGGTTCATCAAGAGCAGGTGTGTTGAAGAGCAGGTGCATCAGGACCAGGTGTGTGAGGAGCAGGTGCGTTGAAGAGCAGGTGTGTTGAAGAGCAGGTTCATTAGGACCAGGTGTGTGAGGAGCAGGTGTGTTGAAGAGCAGGTGTGTTGAAGAGCAAGTTCATCAAGAGCAGGTGTGTTGAAGAGCAGGTGTATCAAGACCAGGTGTGTGAGGAGCAGGTCTGTTGAAGAGCAGGTGCATCAGGACCAGGTGTGTGAGGAGCAGGTGTGTGAAGACCAGGTGTGTGAGGAGCAGGTCTGTTGAAGAGCAGGTGGATCAAGAGCAGGTGCATCAGGACCAGGTGTGTGAGGACCAGGTGTGTGAGGAGCAGGTGTGTGAAGACCAGGTGTGTGAGGAGCAGGTCTGTTGAAGAGCAGGTGGATCAAGAGCAGGTCTGTTGAAGAGCAGGTGCATCAGGACCAGGTGTGTGAGGAGCAGGTGTGTGAAGACCAGGTGTGTGAGGAGCAGGTGTGTGAAGACCAGGTGTGTGAGGAGCAGGTGTGTGAGGAGCAGGTCTGTTGAAGAGCAGGTTCATCAAGAGCAGGTGCATCAGGACCAGGTGTGTGAGGACCAGGTGTGTGAGGAGCAGGTGTGTGAAGACCAGGTGTGTGAGGAGCAGGTCTGTTGAAGAGCAGGTGGATCAAGAGCAGGTCTGTTGAAGAGCAGGTGCATCAGGACCAGGTGTGTGAGGAGCAGGTGTGTGAAGACCAGGTGTGTGAGGAGCAGGTGTGTTGAAGAGCAGGTTCATCAAGAGCAGGTGCATCAGGACCAGGTGTGTGAGGACCAGGTGTGTGAGGAGCAGGTGTGTGAAGACCAGGTGTGTGAGGAGCAGGTCTGTTGAAGAGCAGGTGGATCAAGAGCAGGTCTGTTGAAGAGCAGGTGCATCAGGACCAGGTGTGTGAGGAGCAGGTGTGTGAAGACCAGGTGTGTGAGGAGCAGGTGTGTGAAGACCAGGTGTGTGAGGAGCAGGTCTGTTGAAGAGCAGGTGGATCAAGACCAGGTGTGTGAGGAGAAGGTGTGTGAGGACCAGGTGTGTGAGGAGCAGGTGTGTTGAAGAGCAGGTTCATCAAGACCAGGTGTGTGAGGAGCAGGTCTGTTGAAGAGCAGGTGCATCAGGACCAGGTGTGTGAGGAGCAGGTGTGTGAAGACCAGGTGTGTGAGGAGCAGGTCTGTTGAAGAGCGGGTGGATCAAGACCAGGCGTGTGAGGAGCAGGTCTGTTGAAGAGCAGGTGCATCAGGACCAGGTGTGTGAGGAGCAGGTGTGTGAAGACCAGGTGTGTGAGGAGCAGGTCTGTTGAAGAGCGGGTGGATCAAGACCAGGCGTGTGAGGAGAAGGTGTGTGAGGACCAGGTGTGTGAGGAGCCGGTGTGTTGAAGAGCAGGTGCATCAGGACCAGGTGTGTGAGGAGCAGGTGTGTGAAGACCAGGTGTGTGAGGAGCAGGTCTGTTTAAGAGCGGGTGGATCAAGACCAGGCGTGTGAGGAGAAGGTGTGTGAGGACCAGGTGTGTGAGGAGCCGGTGTGTTGAAGAGCAGGGGCATCAAGACCAGGTGTGTGAGGAGCAGGTGTGTTGAAGAGCAAGTTCATCAAGAGCAGGTGCATCAGGAGCATGTCTGTTGAAGAGCAGGTGCATCAGGACCAGGTGTGTGAGGAGCAGGTGTGTGAGGAGCAGGTGTGTGAAGACCAGGTGTGTGAGGAGCCGGTGTGTCAAGACCAGGTGTGTGAGGAGAAGGTCTGTTGAAGAGCAGGTGGATCAAGAACAGGTGTGTGAGGAGCAGGTGTGTTGAAGAGCAGGTTCATCAAGAGCAGGTGCATCAGGACCAGGTGTGTGAGGAGCCGGTGTGTGAGGAGCCGGTGTGTTGAAGAGCAGGGGCATCAAGACCAAGTGTGTGAGGAGAAGGTGTGTGAGGAGCAGGTGTGTTGAAGAGCAGGTTCATCAAGAGCAGGTGCATCAGGAGCAGGTGTGTTGAAGAGCAGGTTCATCAAGAGCAGGTGCATCAAGACCAGGTGTGTGAGGACCAGGTGTGTGAGGAGCAGGTGTGTGAGGAGCAGGTGTGTAGAGGAGCAGGTTCATCAGGACCAGGTGTGTGAGGAGCAGGTGTGTGAGGAGCAGGTGTGTAGAGGAGCAGGTTCATCAGGACCAGGTGTGTGAGGAGCAGGTGTGTAGAGGAGCAGGTTCATCAGGACCAGGTGTGTGAGGAGCAGGTGTGTGAGGAGCAGGTCTGTTGAAGAGCAGGTGGATCAAGAGCAGGTCTGTTGAAGAGCAGGTGCATCAGGACCAGGTGTGTGAGGAGCAGGTGTGTGAAGACCAGGTGTGTGAGGAGCAGGTGTGTGAAGACCAGGTGTGTGAGGAGCAGGTCTGTTGAAGAGCAGGTGGATCAAGACCAGGTGTGTGAGGAGAAGGTGTGTGAGGACCAGGTGTGTGAGGAGCAGGTGTGTTGAAGAGCAGGTTCATCAAGACCAGGTGTGTGAGGAGCAGGTCTGTTGAAGAGCAGGTGCATCAGGACCAGGTGTGTGAGGAGCAGGTGTGTGAAGACCAGGTGTGTGAGGAGCAGGTCTGTTGAAGAGCAGGTGGATCAAGACCAGGTGTGTGAGGAGAAGGTGTGTGAGGACCAGGTGTGTGAGGAGCAGGTGTGTTGAAGAGCAGGTTCATCAAGACCAGGTGTGTGAGGAGCAGGTCTGTTGAAGAGCAGGTGCATCAGGACCAGGTGTGTGAGGAGCAGGTGTGTGAAGACCAGGTGTGTGAGGAGCAGGTCTGTTGAAGAGCGGGTGGATCAAGACCAGGCGTGTGAGGAGAAGGTGTGTGAGGACCAGGTGTGTGAGGAGCCGGTGTGTTGAAGAGCAGGTGCATCAGGACCAGGTGTGTGAGGAGCAGGTGTGTGAAGACCAGGTGTGTGAGGAGCAGGTCTGTTTAAGAGCGGGTGGATCAAGACCAGGCGTGTGAGGAGAAGGTGTGTGAGGACCAGGTGTGTGAGGAGCCGGTGTGTTGAAGAGCAGGGGCATCAAGACCAGGTGTGTGAGGAGCAGGTGTGTTGAAGAGCAAGTTCATCAAGAGCAGGTGCATCAGGAGCATGTCTGTTGAAGAGCAGGTGCATCAGGACCAGGTGTATGAGGAGCAGGTGTGTGAGGAGCAGGTGTGTTGAAGAGCAGGTTCATCAAGAGCAGGTGCATCAGGACCAGGTGTGTGAGGAGCCGGTGTGTGAGGAGCAGGTGTGTTGAAGAGCAGGGGCATCAAGAGCAGGTGCATCAGGAGCAGGTGTGTTGAAGAGCAGGTTCATCAAGAGCAGGTGCATCAGGACCAGGTGTGTGAGGACCAGGTGTGTGAGGAGCAGGTGTGTGAGGAGCAGGTGTGTAGAGGAGCAGGTTCATCAGGACCAGGTGTGTGAGGAGCAGGTGTGTGAGGAGCAGGTGTGTAGAGGAGCAGGTTCATCAGGACCAGGTGTGTGAGGAGCAGGTGTGTGAGGAGCAGGTGTGTAGAGGAGCAGGTTCATCAGGACCAGGTGTGTGAGGAGCAGGTGTGTGAGGAGCAGGTGTGTAGAGGAGCAGGTTCATCAGGACCAGGTGTGTGAGGAGCAGGTGTGTGAGGAGCAGGTGTGTAGAGGAGCAGGTTCATCAGGACCAGGTGTGTGAGGAGCAGGTGTGTGAGGAGCAGGTGTGTAGAGGAGCAGGTTCATCAGGACCAGGTGTGTGAGGAGCAGGTGTGTGAGGAGCAGGTCTGTTGAAGAGCAGGTGGATCAAGAGCAGGTCTGTTGAAGAGCAGGTGCATCAGGACCAGGTGTGTGAGGAGCAGGTGTGTGAAGACCAGGTGTGTGAGGAGCAGGTGTGTGAAGACCAGGTGTGTGAGGAGCAGGTCTGTTGAAGAGCAGGTGGATCAAGAGCAGGTCTGTTGAAGAGCAGGTGCATCAGGACCAGGTGTGTGAGGAGCAGGTGTGTGAAGACCAGGTGTGTGAGGAGCAGGTGTGTGAAGACCAGGTGTGTGAGGAGCAGGTCTATTGAAGAGCAGGTGGATCAAGACCAGGTGTGTGAGGAGAAGGTGTGTGAGGACCAGGTGTGTGAGGAGCAGGTGTGTTGAAGAGCAGGTTCATCAAGACCAGGTGTGTGAGGAGCAGGTCTGTTTAAGAGCAGGTGCATCAGGACCAGGTGTGTGAGGAGCAGGTGTGTGAAGACCAGGTGTGTGAGGAGCAGGTCTGTTGAAGAGCGGGTGGATCAAGACCAGGCGTGTGAGGAGAAGGTGTGTGAGGACCAGGTGTGTGAGGAGCCGGTGTGTTGAAGAGCAGGTGCATCAGGACCAGGTGTGTGAGGAGCAGGTGTGTGAAGACCAGGTGTCTGAGGAGCAGGTCTGTTTAAGAGCGGGTGGATCAAGACCAGGCGTGTGAGGAGAAGGTGTGTGAGGACCAGGTGTGTGAGGAGCCGGTGTGTTGAAGAGCAGGGGCATCAAGACCAGGTGTGTGAGGAGCAGGTGTGTTGAAGAGCAAGTTCATCAAGAGCAGGTGCATCAGGAGCATGTCTGTTGAAGAGCAGGTGCATCAGGACCAGGTGTGTGAGGAGCAGGTGTGTGAGGAGCAGGTGTGTGAAGACCAGGTGTGTGAGGAGCAGGTGTGTCAAGACCAGGTGTGTGAGGAGCAGGTCTGTTGAAGAGCAGGTGGATCAAGAACAGGTGTGTGAGGAGCAGGTGTGTGAGGAGCAGGTGTGTTGAAGAGCAGGTTCATCAAGTGCAGGTGCATCAGGACCAGGTGTGTGAGGAGCCGGTGTGTGAGGAGCAGGTGTGTTGAAGAGCAGGGGCATCAAGACCAAGTGTGTGAGGAGCAGGTGTGTTGAAGAGCAGGTTCATCAAGAGCAGGTGCATCAGGAGCAGGTGTGTTGAAGAGCAGGTTCATCAAGAGCAGGTGCATCAGGACCAGGTGTGTGAGGACCAGGTGTGTGAGGAGCAGGTGTGTAGAGGAGCAGGTTCATCAGGACCAGGTGTGTGAGGAGCAGGTGTGTGAGGAGCAAGTGTGTAGAGGAGCAGGTTCATCAGGGCCAGGTGTGTGAGGAGCAGGTGTGTGAGGAGCAGGTGTGTAGAGGAGCAGGTTCATCAGGACCAGGTGTGTGAGGAGCAGGTGTGTAGAGGAGCAGGTTCATCAGGACCAGGTGTGTGAGGAGCAGGTGTGTTGAAGAGCAGGTGCATCAGGACCAGGTGTGTGAGGAGCAGGTGTGTTGAAGAGCAGGTGCATCAGGACCAGGTGTGTGAGGAGCAGGTGTGTGAAGACCAGGTGTGTGAGGAGCAGGTCTGTTGAAGAGCGGGTGGATCAAGACCAGGCGTGTGAGGAGAAGGTGTGTGAGGACCAGGTGTGTGAGGAGCCGATGTGTTGAAGAGCAGGTGCATCAGGACCAGGTGTGTGAGGAGCAGGTGTGTTGAAGAGCAGGTGCATCAGGACCAGGTGTGTGAGGAGCAGGTGTGTTGAAGAGCAGGTGCATCAGGGCCAGGTGTGTGAGGAGCAGGTGTGTGAGGAGCAGGTGTGTGAGGAGCAGGTGTGTGAGGAGCAGGTTCATCAGGACCAGGTGTGTGAGGAGCAGGTTCATCAGGACCAGGTGTGTGTTTGGACGTTTAGGACTTTATACACAAGTAATAAAATGTTGAATTGGATTCTGAGTTTTCCAGGACGGCGCTTGCTCCAACCGTCACCCAGCCGCCCTGACTGTCCCCCTGCTCAGGGGCTGCAGGGGAATGGCTACCAGCAGCTGCTCTGGGTCAGTCCGTCGCTACGACCTACCGAGTCTACCGGACTATGGTCTAGTTGGTAAACCGGACCTCGAACTCACTGAGCCTCGCCTCCAAAGCTACGAACAAAGTCCACTTCACACACATTTCACACCCTGAGCAGTAAGAGCCAAAAAGTAATTTTGTCTGTCAATGGTAAAACTGGATTATTTTAGTCATTTATGTTCTTTTAGACTATTACGTCTTCGGCGGCAGCAGTTTGGTGTAAAATGGTGCTGCTCATCACCTAACAGGAACCAGAAAACCTGGACGGTTTACCACGTGAACACTCGGATGTTCCAGACAGACAGGAAGAACTGGACAAAACTTCTTGGGAGACGTGAATATAGACAACTGGAAGACATTTTAGCTTCTTTTGTATGGAAGGTGAAATTGAGCTTAAGAGTGTTGCCATGACGAACATGAGTGACACTTTTAAAAATAAAACCAAAGACTGCTTTAAATTAACCTGAAAATGATCATTTAACATGAAAAACTCATTTTGTACTGCTGTAAAAGTGAAAGTCCTGCATCCTCTGAACAACAACAGACGGTGCTCCCCCCAGTCGGAACAGAACGTCGGAACAGAACGTCGGAACAGAACGTCGGAACAGAACGTCGGAACAGAACGTCGGAACAGAACGTCCTCACATAGTCCGAAGTTCTCACACTTACACACATAGTCCAGATGGTTGTCTGTGGATGTTCTTGTTCACGTTGACGCTTTTATCATGGCCATGCTTTCACACTCACCTCTGATTGGTTCAGTGTGTGTGTGTGTGAGAGAGAGAGAGAGAGAGAGAGAGAGAGAGAGAGAGAGAGAGAGAGAGAGAGAGAGAGAGAGAGAGAGAGAGAGAGAGAGAGAGAGAGAGAGTGTGTGTGTGTGTGGGGATGTACAGACGTGTGAAAAAAACACTCAGCTCTCAGATTTTCTGTATCAGAAACAGACTCATCTGATCATCATAAGATCTGAAACTGAGGTAAACAACATCAGCTGCTCAGCAGACGACACAAAACCAGACACAGCGTGAAGTCCTCAGCTCCTCCTCACAGCTTCCAGAGGATTTAAGAGGACTTGGAGCCAGATGTTGATGACAATCAGATCATCAGCAGGTGTTCAGACCTTTAAAACTACTACTACTATTACTATTACTATTACTACTATTACTATTACTACTATTACTATGACTACTATTACTATTACTATTACTATTACTACTATTACTATTACTATTACTACTATTACTATTACTATTACTACTATTACTACTATTACTATTACTACTACTATTACTACTATTACTATTACTATTACTCTTACTACTGCCTAACTACTACTATTACTCTTACTACTGCCTAACTACTACTATTACTCTTACTACTGCCTAACTACTACTATTACTCTTACTACTACCTAACTATTACTATTACTCTTACTACTGCCTAACTATTACTATTACTCTTACTACTGCCTAACTATTACTATTACTCTTACTACTACCTAACTACTACTATTTCTCTTACTACTACCTAACTACTATTATTACTATTGCTATTACTACTATTACTATTACTACTATTACTATTACTATTACTCTTACTACTACCTAACTACTACTATTTCTCTTACTACTACCTAACTACTACTATTACTCTTACTACTACCTAACTACTACTATTACTCTTACTACTGCCTAACTATTACTATTACTCTTACTACTACCTAACTACTACTATTTCTCTTACTACTACCTAACTACTACTACTATTTCTCTTACTACTACCTAACTACTACTATTACTCTTACTACTACCTAACTACTACTATTACTCTTACTACTGCCTAACTATTACTATTACTCTTACTACTACCTAACTACTACTATTTCTCTTACTACTACCTAACTACTATTATTATTAATTGCTATTACTACTATTACTACTATTACTATTACTATTACTCTTACTACTACTGCCTAACTGCTACTATTTCTCTTACTACTACCTAACTACTACTATTACTTTTACTACTACCTAACTACTACTATTACTTTTACTACTACCTAACTATTACTATTACTTTTACTACTACCTAACTACTACTATTTCTCTTCCTACTACATAACTACTACTATTTCTCTTACTACTACCTAACTATTACTCTTACTACTACCTAACTACTACTATTACTCTTAATACTACCTAACTACTACTATTTCTCTTACTACTACCTAACTACTACTATTTCTCTTACTACTACCTAACTACTACTATTTCTCTTACTACTACCTAACTACTACTATTACTTTTACTACTACCTAACTACTACTATTTCTCTTCCTACTACATAACTACTACTATTACTTTTACTACTACCTAACTACTACTATTACTCTTTCTACTACCTAACTATTTCTCTTACTACTAAGTAACTACTACTATTACTTTTACTACTACCTAACTACTACTATTACTTTTACTACTACCTAACTACTACTATTACTTTTACTACTACCTAACTACTACTATTACTTTTACTACTACCTAACTACTACTATTTCTCTTCCTACTACATAACTACTACTATTACTTTTACTACTACCTAACTACTACTATTACTCTTTCTACTACCTAACTATTTCTCTTACTACTACCTAACTACTACTATTACTCTTAATACTACCTAACTACTACTATTTCTCTTACTACTACCTAACTACTACTATTACTTTTACTACTACCTAACTACTACTATTACTTTCACTACTACCTAACTACTACTATTACTTTTACTACTACCTAACTACTACTATTTATCTTCCTACTACATAACTACTACTATTTCTCTTACTACTACATAACTACTACTATTTCTCTTCCTACTACATAACTACTACTATTTCTCTTACTACTACCTAACTACTATTACTTTTACTACTACCTAACTACTACTATTTCTCTTACTACTACCTAACTACTACTATTACTTTTACTACTACCTAACTACTACTATTACTTTTACTACTACCTAACTATTACTATTACTTTTACTACTACCTAACTACTACTATTTCTCTTCCTACTACATAACTACTACTATTTCTTTTACTACTACCTAACTATTACTCTTACTACTACCTAACTACTACTATTACTCTTAATACTACCTAACTACTACTATTTCTCTTACTACTACCTAACTACTACTATTTCTCTTACTACTACCTAACTACTACTATTTCTCTTACTACTACCTAACTACTACTATTTCTCTTACTACTACCTAACTACTACTATTACTTTTACTACTACCTAACTACTACTATTTCTCTTCCTACTACATAACTACTACTATTACTTTTACTACTACCTAACTACTACTATTACTCTTTCTACTACCTAACTATTTCTCTTACTACTACCTAACTACTACTATTACTTTATTTACTACTACCTAACTACTACTTTTACTACTACCTAACTACTACTATTACTTTTACTACTACCTACTACTACTACTATTTCTCTTACTACTACATAACTACTACTATTTCTCTTACTACTACCTAACTACTACTATTACTCTTAATACTACCTAACTACTACTATTTCTCTTACTACTACCTAACTACTACTATTACTTTTACTACTACCTAACTACTACTATTACTTTCACTACTACCTAACTACTACTATTACTTTTACTACTACCTAACTACTACTATTACTTTTACTACTACCTAACTACTACTATTTCTCTTCCTACTACATAACTACTACTATTTCTCTTACTACTACATAACTACTACTATTTCTCTTACTACTACCTAACTACTACTATTTCTCTTACTACTACTATTACTTTTACTACTACCTAACTATTACTATTACTCTTACTACTTACTA
>CM026214.1:1008405-1023070 GCA_014839995.1 Xenentodon cancila | reverse complement strand
CCTCTCTCACTAACTCCTCTCATACTCACTCCTCTCTCACTAACTCCTCTCATACTCACTCCTCTCTCACTAAATCCTCTCATACCTACTCCTCTCTCACTAACTCCTCTCATACTCACTCCTCTCTCACTAACTCCTCTCATACTCACTCCTTTCTCACTAAATCCTCTCATACTCACTCCTCTCTCACTAACTCTTCTCATACTCACTCCTCTCTCACTAACTCTTCTCATACTCACTCTTCTCTCACTAACTCCTCTCATACTTACTCCCTGCATACTAAAATTCACAGAGTAACATTTCACATATTCACTCCTGTAATTCTCACTCCTCTTTGACTCAAATCTTCAGAAGAATTCCTCTCATACTTAAATTCTCACAGCAACAGTAACTACTCTCAAACGCACTCTTCCTGTACTAACTCCTCTCACACTCAGTCCTCTCTTACCCACTCCTTGTATGCTAACTCCTCATGTATACTCATACCTCTTATACTAATGCCTCTCATAGTCACTTGTCTCTTACTCACTCCTCTCAGACTGATTTACCAGTTACTCATCTAAGTCAGACCTGTTTATCTGTGTTGCTTGTCTTTCACCTCCTGTGTTCCTACATTGTTCTCTGTTGCTTTTCCCTTATCTTGTTATTGTCTCTCCTCCTCTCATGTCGTCTTCTCCTCCCTCAGACCTGGTATCTGTCAGTTTTATGGATAACGTTCCAAATGGAGGCACAGTGAAGGCAGAGAAGGAGGAGCTGAAGGAAAAGGAAGAAATTGGAAGTGCTCAACTGATGAGGAGCATAGAGCAGCAGGCCGAGGGGAGACACAAGATACAGAAACAAGAGAAGAAAAAGGAGGACCAGGGACAGAAAGAGCAGAAGCAGGAAGACCAGCAACAAGAAGAGCAGGAGCAGGAAGACCAGCAACAAGAAGAGCAGGAGCAGGAGGAACAGCAACAGAAGGAGGGTAAGGCAGTGCATGAAGAGAAAGAACAATTGGATGAGTTCTGCTCCACATCCATACCAACTTCTGGATATGGAAGAGGAGCTGATGGAGAGGATGGACACATAAAAGGAGAAGACAATGTGGAGGTGAAGATAGAGGAAGAAGAAACTATCTACAGAGAGGATGGGGAAGTGAAGGTGTTTCAGCTCAAGACTTCCTGCTCCTCCTCCATAACTCCTCCTCTAGAAGAGGAGCAAGAACATGAGGATGGATATGAGGGTGAAGTAATAGAAGAGAAAAATAAAACAATGTCAGCTGACATGAGCAAGGAGCAGCTAGAAGGAGATGAGATGGAAGAGAAGGAGAAACCACCAAGAAGTTCCTGCCCCTCCTACATGTCTCCTCCAGGTGGAGCTAATAAGGAAAAGCAGGAGTCTATGGTGCTCTTGCCTTCACATGAGATCCTTGATGAATGCACAAGTGCTCCCTCACTCCCAGAAATTCCCACTATGGAGCAGCTTGATGTCCAGGAGGAGATCAGTCATTCTGGATCACCACCCCAGAGGAGCCAACACTCCGGAGGAGGCTCCCGAAGATGGAAGGCAACAACCCCCTCCTCAATCCCGAAGTCAAGACTTCCTCATCCTCAGACCAAAGGTCTGTCCCTGAAACCTCCTTCCTCTGCACTCCTCTGCAGCACTCCTCCTTTCTTTGTCCTAGTTGTCTCATCCTCCTTCCCTGCTTGCTACTCCTAAGGTGTCCGAATCTCCTCCTCCTTCCCTGCCTGGCTGAGCACCATTGTAACAGAAAAGTAACTATGTAATGAGCTAGGGTTTAGGACTAGGTATAAGTTCAGGTTTAGGACTGCGTATAAGTTCAGGTTTAGGACTGCGTATAAGTTCAGGTTTAGGACTGCGTAAAAGTTCAGGTTTAGGACTGGGTATAAGTTCAGGTTTAGGACTGCGTATAAGTTCAGGTTTAGGACTGCGTAAAAGTTCAGGTTTAGGACTGCGTAAAAGTTCAGGTTTAGGACTGGGTATAAGTTCAGGTTTAGGACTGCGTATAAGTTCAGGTTTAGGACTGCGTATAAGTTCAGGTTTAGGACTGCGTAAAAGTTCAGGTTTAGGACTGCGTAAAAGTTCAGGTTTAGGACTGGGTATAAGTTCAGGTCCTTGTACTCTTCTTCATCCTCATCCTTCTCTTCGTGCCCTCCCCTTCATTTTCCGCATCGTCCTGTTTATGCTCCTCCTCTTGTTCATGCTCCTCCTCCTCTTGTTCATGCTCCTCCTCCTCTTCACGTGCCTCCTCTCGCTTGCTTTTCTTTAAGTTTTTGATGTAGACATTTCCTTCAGCTGCATCTTTGCTGCTGTTACTGATCTGATCAGCAACTCATCCTCATGGTTATATGATTATTGATTATTATGCAACAGGTGTCATGTTTGTCATCAGTTTTCTCGTCCTCCCCCCTCCTCCTGCCTATCTGCCCTCCCACTCCTCCAGATAAACCAGCTGTGATGGCGTCTGCTGATGAAACTGTGAGGGTAAGATCAATTAGATCAATCTGTTATTCTAGAAGGGAGCGCCTGATTTAGCAGCAGTTGTTACCATGGTGATGACATCATCATGTGTATGCTATACATTAATATGTACAACTGAATATAAACCTGATGACAGAAGAGCTTCCAGTTTCTGGGTCCCAGGTGACCAGGATGGTCACCAATAGAGCTCTGGACCCTACGTGACCTGTTTTGTTTACAGCGCTATTATGGCAGGAAAGAGAACCACTCGTGCAAGTCAAAAGTCACGGCACCATCATGAAGCTCAGAGTTTTCTGAGCATTTAAAACCAAAAGATGAAGAAAACTATAGTAACGTCTCAACATTACTGACCCTTACAATGCCTTGGGAGCTGCCAGACCTCCAGCATCCCGACGTCTACAACCACCTGATCAACTTTCCTTCGTCCTTCTCTGGGATTCTCTTAAAAGTACAAAGGCCTGGAGGGCTATAAATAAACGTTATGCCCGAGATTTGTGAAAAACATTCATCTTTGGAATGATTGTTTTATCATTCCTGGCGGGTAAATGGCACTTCATTCATTTTACTAACAAAGGCACTAAATAAAAGCACCAACACAGTTTGTGTGGACTGATGTAATCGGCATGTTAATTAGAATCAAATGGATTTTCACCAGATAAATTGTTGACTTGACTTGTTGACTGTTTACTGTGTGAATTTTAAGGCACCACCTGATGCGTTCATTTTATACATCTATAATAAATAGTTAATAATAAATCATGCAGGTGCCTTTATTTATCTCGCCTCTCTGGATTGTTATGAATTCGAGAAAAAGCTCTATATGTTTCCCTTTTTTCTAAACATTACATTCGAGTGTTGCGTACTGGGAACTCTGACGTCATGGTCCGGAGCTCTATATGGGGGTCCAGGGGTCACCACTAAACATGTCAAATCACCTTTCCACCAAAGTGGTTCCAGTCCTAGTTCTGAGCCAGTAGGACCTTAGAACCAGTGTAGACTGTGAAGAAAGCTCGACTAAATACAGTTACATCGGGGACAAGTGGCAAGGTCACCTCAGGACCCAAAACATTTTTTATACATTTTAAAAACAGATGATTCAACTTGAACCCAGTGTACTGATTCGTTGGGTCAGCAACATGCCCCTCACACAGCAGTTTAGGAAGCAGCAGGTTCTTCCTTGAACCCTGCGGGTCAGGCTGCCACAGTTGTCCACATGTCTCGGGAAAGTCTGGTCTTGGAGGAACCACCAACAGCGTCAGAACATCAAACATCAGGCCTGGTAGTCTCTTCTGGACCTGCAGCAGCCAATCCCTCCCAGCAACATTTGGCCACATTATTTTTACCAAATGGATAATATAAGCATTGTTAGGGTTAGGCATGAGGCAGTTTTACAGAAAAAGTACCAACCTGCAAGTCAGCAGATCTGTCTTGCAGCTTCTGCAGCCTCCTTTAGCTCTCAGGATCAGCCTGTTATCCCCTGCTATCTGATTGTTAGAATAAAACCACAGTAAGCTCAGAAATATCCTACATCACTACATGTAAACAACTGTGCTAATTTCAAGTGTGGAATCCTGTAATCTGTGGCTCATACGGAGATGTTCGAATCCCTGCGTAAACGTCATGATCACACTATGTGTAAACAGATTGATTACATGTCATAAGTTGGTCCATATTGAAATTCTTAGATCAAACAAGACTTGGACTTTAATAACTTTGAAAACTTATTTTTTTTTATTAACCATTCATTGATTTATGATGTGTAGAATAACTGGATGTCATCAGGTTTACAGATAGATAGATAGATAGATAGATAGATAGATAGATAGATAGATAGATAGATAGATAGATAGATAGATAGATAGATAGATAGATAGATAGATAGATAGATAGATAGATAGATAGATAGATAGATAGATAGATAGATAGATAGATAGATAGATAGATAGATAGATAGATAGATAGATAGATAGATAGATAGATAGATAGATAGATAGATAGATAGATAGAATCAGCAGTCAGCTGTCTGAACTTGAGTGTGTGTGTGTGTGCATATGTGTGTGTTTCAGGCCTCTGGGACAGCAGGGGGCGCCAGAGCTGCAAAGTTGATCTCGGCCAAGAGTACAGGTACCCCGGACCAGAGAAACCAGATCCGACAGGCTCTACCTTTAACATATAATGTCAGATGCATCACATTTGACATATGGATATCTGATACTTCCAAATCTGACAGACCAAATCTGTGATATAAGGAGGGGGTGTTTTATCAGCACCGACTTTGTGTCCTACCGTGTTACTGTAGCTTTCTCATGAATATAATATAATATAATATAATATAATATAATATAATATAATATAATATAATATAATATAATATAATATAATATAATATAATATAATATAATATAATATAATATAATATAATATAATATAATATAATGGGCAGCACTGTTGGCTCACAGCAAGAAGGTTCCTGGTTCGATTCCCGGCCCGGTGGGTCTTTCTGTGTGGAGTTTGCATGTTCTCCCCGTGCTTGTGTGGGTTCCCTCCGGGTACTCCGGCTTCCTCCCACAGTCCAAAAACATGCAGGGTTGAAAGGCTCATCTTATCCAGGGTCTCCTCGCCGACCGTAAACTTTACTTTCTTTGTCCAACTGAAACATGGCCCACTCCCACTATTGCAGCTACAGTCTACCGCCGTCCGAAGCGCACCGTGACTTGTTATCCGCCTGCTCCACTTTACTCACCCATCTATCCACTTTCTCAGCCAATGTAATACTGTTGGGGGACTTGAATATACAGATGGACAACATACCAACTCACCTCTCACCATGGATTTTTCATCATGCCTGGACAGTTTTCCATTTCACCACCACTCGCATTTCCCAACACAAACAAAAGGACATATTCTGGATTTAATCTGCTGCTCCGGTCTCACTCCTCCAACTGCACATCAGATGGACTCCACGTAACCAACCATTTCCTCCTCTCATTTAACGTCTCCCTCTCCCTCTGCAATAAAGCCTCCAGGTCTCATCTCATTTCAGAATATTAAGGATGTAAATATTGATCTGCGCCCATCACAATACTAAAACTGCCCTCCTAAAAATCACTAATGATCTCCTCACTGCAGCTGACTCTGGTCTTCTCTCCATCGTCATCCTCCTTGACCTCAGTGCCTTTGACACCATTTCACACTCCATCCTCCTCAATACACTCTCATCCACTGGCATCATTTACACCTCCCTCCACTGGTTTCATTCTTATCTCACAGAAATCATCTCCTGGTTTACCTCAAATGTCTTCTGCCTTACCATTGACAGTTCCTCAGTCTCTCCCTCCCCTCAGGTTGAGAGTCTGGGTGTCACCCTCAATAGCACACTGTCATTCCACTCCCATATCAACAACATCACCTGGTCTGCTTACTTACACCTTTGTAAAATCCCCCGACTTTGTCCCTTCCTCACTGTCCGCACTGTCTCCATCCTTGTCCACTGTCCTGTCACCTCCCTCATCGATTACTGCAACTCTCTCCTCTTTATTCCCCCCGAGAAGTCTTTGCACAAGCTCCTACTGGTCCATAAATCTGCTGCCTGGATCATAACAAGATCCCCATCATTCCATCCCATCATCCCCATCCTGCAGCAGCTTCATTGGCTCACAGGTTGGCAGAGAATTAACTACAAACTCCTCCTGTTCACCTTCAAGTCCACCCATAACCTTGCCCCACCTTATCTTTCTGTCCTCCTCAAGATTGCAAATTGCAATCCTCAGATCCTCCTCCTCCATCCACCTCACTGTCCCCTCTTCCCGCCTCAGCACCATGGACAGCAGAGCTTTCAATTGCTCTGCTCCCCAACTCTGAAACGCCTTACCACCTAACATCCAACATCTTCAAATCCAAACTCAAGACTGTTAAAGATTACCTTCTCACTCTAAGTTCAACTACACTGACCTTAATGTTGTTTTTTTTTTATTTTTACTGATTTTAACCATTGTTGTTTCATCCTTGAGTGTTATTATTAATATTAATATTATTATCTGTCTGTCTGTCAGAGTCGGTTGATGGCGTCAGTAGTCCAGGAAATCGCTCACCTGCCAGCAGATCATCCACTCCTAACAGAGAAGTCAAGAAGGTCTGAACACCTGTCTGTCTGTTTGGACACCTGTCTGTCTGTTTGGACACCTGTCTGTCTGTTTGGACACCTGTCTATATGTTTGGACACCTGTCTCACCGTTTGGGCACCTCTCTCTCTGTTTAGACACCTGTCTGTCTGTTTGGATACCTGTCTGTCTTTTGGAGACATGTCTTATCTTTAGTAGTTCTGTTGGTTAAACCGGTAATACTGGTTAATATGTGTATGTAGGTGGCAGTGGTCAGGACTCCCCCCAGGTCTCCTGGTTCTGCTCGTGGACGGACACCCCCCCTGCCCTCCCACCCCATGCCTGACCTCACCAATGTGAAGTCCAAGGTGGGATCCATTGAGAACCTCCGACACACACCTGGAGGTGGAAAGGTAACACCTGAACACCTTAATGCATCTGTGAGAGTCCTCACTTGTAGACCTGAGTGCTGTATCTGTCCACCTGCAGGTGCAGATCCTCAACAAAAAAATTGACCTCAGCAATGTGGCATCAAAGTGTGGCTCAAAAGACAACATCCACCACAAACCAGGTAACGCTGTTGTAAGCAACACCTGAGCAGCTCAGTATGACCAATCAACACCACAGTTCTGCTACATCCAATTGGGGATCCAGCTGGAACTTCATCCCTGGCCAGTCAGTGGGCTGAAGGTGTGGCTGTACCTGCACAGGTAACAGTGAGGTTCTATGATGTTCTTCACAGGTGGCGGTAAGGTGGAGATCAAGTCAGAGAAGGTGGACTTCAAAGGTGTTCAGTCTAAAGTTGGTTCTCTGGAAAACGTCACCCATGTTCCAGGAGGAGGGAAGAAGAAGGTACATGCTAACATCAGGCTAACGTGAAAGCAATGTCATGCTGCTGTTGTGCTAACACGATGCTAGCGATGCACAGACACGCCCAGCTGATGTCACTCTAACGTCCGGCTAACATTATCGTCAGTAATGTGACACTAACATCTGTCCACGTGTGTCTTCCTCTCAAGATTGAGAGCCACAAACTGAGCTTCAGGGAGACCGCCAAAGCTCGAACTGATCATGGTGCTGACATCATCGTCCAGCCGGACTCCTCTCCTCATGGCCTTAGCAACTCCTCCTCCCATGGAAGCCTTAACGCTGATGAAGCCCCTCCCCACGACAACTTGGCTGATCAGGTGACTGATTCAAATGTATAAATGGTCAACTCACATAAAAATAAACATTTATGTCAGTAAATCACATCCTTGTCCTGTCAGGTGTCCGCCTCCCTGACGAAACAAGGCCTGTGATTTGACGAGCCGAGTGCCAGCAGATCCGTCCTGTTGCCAAGGAAACTATCAGAAGGAAGAAAAGATTAGTCATTCTGCATTTTTCTTCATTCTACTCATGTACGCTACACCAGTCATTGGAGAGATTTTATGACAAAGTGATTCAAAGTGACCATGACACAGCCAGTAAGGATCTAGTCTGACCTTAGGCGAGTCTGTCCGGGTGCTCAGTGGACTCAGATCTTCAGGTTCTCTGTTTCCTCCAGAGTTTCATGAACATGTTACCATGTTAGATTAGCGTAACATGTAATCTGAAGTGAAGAAAGTGACAAAAAATGTCAGAGTATCACTTTCTCTTATCCCAGATGATCATCATTCGGGCAGCCATTGAGGTCATGGGACCAGAGAATTATCCTGTCTCAAGACTTCCGGCTGGCTGGGGTACTGGTGAGGTAGCCCAGAATGAATGTGGTGACTGAAGCCTAACCATCATAGAACATTGTATTTATGGGGCTGTGTATTAGTGGGTGGAAGCAAATGGTCTGGTTCAGATCTGAGAGTTTCTATATGCTCTCTAAACTATAGCTTGGTTGGTTTATTAGTTGCTTTGGACAAAAGTGTCTTTTAAGTGTCATGTAATGTCTACATTATTTCACCTCTGGAAAACAATACATGACATCATATCTGATGTCATCAGTCATCAGCAGTGGGGGTGTAGTGGGTAGGGTTAACTCGATCTGGTGAAAGAAGCTCCATCACGCAAAAAAGTGTCCTTGGACATTTTCTGCCATAATCTGTTGTAAATGTCAGAATTTTTACCAGAAATATTGACGATTAGGTCATAAATACTGGAGACTCTGCTGTTCTTTGATTCTGACGTCTGATTCTGATGCCTGATTCTGATGTCTGATTCTGATGCCTGATTCTGATGTCTGATTCTGATGTCTGATTCTGATGTCTGTAATTCTGACGTCTGATTCTGATGTCTGATTCTGATGCCTGATTCTGATGTCTGATTCTGATGCCTGATTCTGATGTCTGATTCTGATGTCTGATTCTGATGTCTGTAATTCTGACGTCTGATTCTGATGTCTGTCATTCTGATGTCTGATTCTGATGCCTGATTCTGATGTCTGATTCTGATGTCTGATTTTTTTTTATTTTCTTTTTTTTTCTCTCTTTTTTTTCTCTGATGTCTGATTCTGATGTCTGTCATTCTGATGTCTGATTCTGATGCCTGATTCTGATGTCTCATTCTTTTTTTTATTTTCTTTTTTTTTCTCTCTTTTTTTTCTCTGATGTCTGATTCTGATGTCTGTCATTCTGACGTCTGATTCTGATGTCTTGATTTAGACGTCTGTCATTCTGATGTCTGATTCTGATGTCTGATTCTTTTTTTCTTTTCTTTTTTTTCTCTCTTTTTTTTCTCTGATGTCTGATTCTGATGTCTTGATTTAGACGTCTTTAATTCTGATGTCTGTCATTCTGACGTCTGATTCTGATCAGGCTGTGAATTCACTGCCTTGGTTGTGAAATCATCCAGACACCATTCTTCCTGAACTCTTTTCTGGCTTCAGTCAGACGTGCTGTAATTGTTGCATGCCTCCAGAACCTAGACCTCAGGGCTGAGTTGGGGTCAGAAGGACCTGATCTTGTCTATTGGTGGGAGGTCCCACTCCTGACAGGTGAGTCCTTTAGGTCATGTGACTTGGGAGGAAATTGAGCAGAAGACACTGTTGGCCTGTTAGCTTTGTTCATAAAATTCCTCCAATCAGAGGAAAATCTCTGACACATCCTCTAATCATCACCTCCTCTGTCTCTGAATGCTCAAGAACGTCCCTGTGAAGATCCACCCCCTTTAAAAAAAAGTACCCAGAATATTGTTTGATACCAGACGCTAAACCCATGTTTTCTCTGTCTGTTGGCTGTTGAAGTGCTTTGTATCAATAAAGTTTCTCTTGGCTCAGACATGTGTGCTTTATTTTACTGAGACATGTGTACCTCTTCAGATTTTTTTTTTTTTTTCTTTTTTTTTTTCTTTTTTTTTCTTGTCAGTGTGGACATCATGCACACGCTGTACGTACGATGCACCGAAATTAGTCTCTGCTTTTAACCCATCAACTAGTTTCACTAGTGAGCAGTGGGGCTGCTAGCAGGGCAGCGCCCCGGGGAGCAACTGGGAGTTAAGGGCCTTGCTCAGGGGCCCCCAGTGATTTACCATTGTGGGCAGCCCTGGGCTGGAACCTGTGTCCTCCACGCCCAAGCCCACCACTGTAACCACTAGGCCACCACTCCCCCCCAGATGCTCATATGGTCACCTCCTCTTTCCTCCAGAAACATTTTGGGAACTGAGACATCTTTCAGACTATCTTCTCCAGATATACATCATGTTCCAGGACATTAATGGGTAAATGGGAGGAGCTTGACAAGTCCTGGATGGAGAGAAAGGTTGGCCCTGATTATTTTCTGTACCGGTCCTGTTTGGTGGATGATCCAAACCAGACAGAGATGGAAGAGCACAGGACAGACTGGATGACAGCAGAGTAGAAGGTGATCAGCAGGTCCTGGGGCAGGTTTAACTTCCTGAGTCCGATAAAGTCAGTGTTAAAGGCCGTGGAATTCTAGACACTGACGGTAAAAGAGGGGCGCCGGCGTCCGATAAAGTCCGTGAGAAAATACGTGAAAATTCTAGATACTGACGGTCAAAAGAGAAAAATAGATGACGGAACCGATAAAGTCCGTGGGTAAAGTCACGTCATTTCTGTGTTGAGTGATTGTGAGTGTGACTGGAGATACAAAACCAGCAGGTATTTTGTCTCATGTAAAACCAGTAGGAATGTAAACAGCAACCTGTTGTGGAAGCAGAGGCCAGAATCCTTCACTTGGGAATCAAGTTGAAGCGAGGATTACCACTTCAGGGGATTTAATTGCTGTCCTACTGACAAAAAATCCAGGTGTTAGAATACCCTAGGTATTGAGACCTGGACTAAAACATTTAAAAATAAAAAAATAAAAATAAATTAAAAAAAAAAAAAAATGGGGAAGTTGATCAGTAAAATCGACCATAAAAGAGGATTGGTTTGTGAGGACTGGAAATACATGCAGAAAAAGATCCGAAGTCAATAAAATACCTGAACCTGTGGATCAGTAAATATGGTTTTAAGGGAACTCTAAACTCACAGAAAATAGTTGAACTGCAGGATAAGATAACTATTGACACAAAACAGAACCCCAAGAAGATGCTGAAGCTCGGATTCAGGGAGAGCCAGACATGGTTGAACGAGGCGACGAGGCGAGAACAAGGAGAAGGGAGGGGGGACTGTAGACAGAAAAAACCCGAGGTCATGTTTTACAGAGCAGATGAGACGGGGCCTGTACAGAGAAGACAGAAAGATGAAAAAAACGGACGACGATAACAGAATTCTTTCTGACAGTATCCCGATCTATCCACTGTTACCTCCTCCTAATCTTGAACTGAATAACACACCTACTTCTCCGCCGGCCGCTGACACTGTTCCTCTCATTGAAGTTGAAAATCCTGACGATCCTAACACTGACGATGTTAAAAAGGCTGAAGAAGGCCTGACCTCCCATGGGGAGGATGTGGAGGGATCTGTCTGTGACGTGGAGGACCTCGGACGGTCCTGCCACCTTGATGACGGAGAGGTCCAGCGGGTTTGGATGACTGCTCTGGGCAGTGACTGGCGTCATGTAGGAGGTGACTGGGACCCCCAGTATGACGGTGATGTTTTGGATCCAGATAAAATGCAGCTGCGACGCAGAGTGAAGGAACTCGGTGACAGAACAAAACAACGTTTCAACGCTTCATCTGTCTTCACAGTGGTGGACATCAGGAACACCGTTTTCTCTGTCCCCGTTCATAAAGACAGAAGATCTTGGTTTGGTTTCAGATTTCTGGATGGAAGAAGAAGGAAGAAGAAAAAAAAAAAAAAAAATCTGTACCAATGGGCTGCTGTGTGAGCCATGATGATGATCATGTCTCAACAGGAGGGAAGGGGTCAGAGGTCATTTGGATTGAAAACTCAGATAGGAAAGGTGAGCCAAAGTCTGATAATAGGTGGATTCAGACATTTAGAGTCTGAATAGACCCGAAAGTCAGTGAAGCATTTTAAGACACCTGACCAAGTAGAGGAGATAATAATTCAATCGAAATGACCAAACGGGTAAGAAATGCTGCAGGATGCTGGATGGTGACTTTATTCCTCATCCTGAGTTTGTGTTGTTGTAGTCACCCTGTTGCTTCCTGTTTCAGTGAATCCTGATATCTCAGCTGAAGAACTGACGACTGTCTGCCGTAACATCAAGAAGCCTTCGGAGAACCAAGAGATCCAGCAGCTCCACTTGGACCTCTGACAACGATCCCACATACATTGATGTCATCAGATTTCCACGAGGGGTCAGATGAGTATAAATTTGTAAGACCAGATAGCAGCAGGATTGGAGTCCTCTGTTTGGTGCACGTTAAACAAAAATGAACAACATCCACTACAATGTTTAGAAATTAGGAAGCTGGCCACAGAACGGGTTCGAGGCTGTATTTGGACAGCTGTCTGCCACGTCTCTTATGACTTTCCAGAACAGGATTGTCCTGGAGAAGGGAGGTGTGTGTGTGTGTGTGTGTGTGTGTGCCATGTTTGGAAAACAGTGTTGCACTTTTGATAACACCGCAGATGGTAGTCGTACCAAGGACATACGAGGGCTGTGGACCCTGAATGGTAAAAGTGCTGAGGAACACTCCGGTGTTGACACCTCCATGTGGATGCATGTGGCAAGTACCGAACCTTGGAATCTTCTGTACTAGTCTCCATCGCTGTATTTTCAGCATTTCTGACATTGTGTGGTTGTTGTTGCATCCCGATGTCTGCGTGCACTGCTGAACCGATTGATGACCACAGCCATCTCACCCGTGGAAGACCATGTGGCACAAATGTATCTGATTTTGGGTCTTGACTCTGATAATGATGATGAAAATGACTCTGATAATGATGATATTAATGTCTCTTTTTTTGCCTTATAGAAACCCCTCTGAGCGTAAATGTCTTTGTTCTCATGAAGAATGACTCCATGACTGAAGACCACCTGAAGTGATCTTGGACGGCAAACAAAGATTGTGTTAAGCAGGAGGGAAATGATAGGTTTAAACTTTAACACATTCTTTGTTTAATCTCATTGTTATTTTACGCACGGTATACTGCTTGTCTTATAAGATAGTTGTACACGTCAGAGAATATATCTTGTACAAGTTGCTTATCTTCATGTCATCTGTGACCTCCTTACTTTCAATAAAAGCCTCAAGAGGCCATCAGAGGGGGGGCGGACAGAGACCAGAGCAGCGGAGATGTGGCTGAGTTCTCTGTCCGTCCTCCGTGATGATGTATGAAAAACTTACTGACTTGTCTTTCTTCCTTATTGTGTGTTTAATAAATGTTAGGTCGTTTAAACCTGACAGAAAGCCAGATATGGTTGAACGAGGCGACGAGGCGAGAACAAGGAGAAGGGAGGGGGGACTGTAGACAGAAAAAACCCGAGGTCATGTTTTACAGAGCAGATGAGACGGGGCCTGTACAGAGAAGACAGAAAGATGAAAAAACGGACGACGATAACAGAATTCTTTCTGACAGTATCCCAATCTATCCACTGTTACCTCCTCCTAATCTTGAACTGAATAACACATCTACTTCTCCGCCGGCCGCTGACACTGTTCCTCTCATTGAAGCTGCAAATCCTAACACTGACGATGTTAAAAAGGCTGAAGAAGGCCTGACCTCCCATGGGGAGGATGTGGAGGGATCTGTCTGTGCCGTGGAGGACCTCGGACGGTCCTGCCACCTTGATGACGGAGAGGTCCAGCAGGTTTGGATGACTGCTCTGGGCAGTGACTGGCGTCATGTAGGAGGTGACTGGGACCCCCAGTATGACGGTAATGTTTTGGATCCAGATAAAATGCAGCTGCGACGCAGAGTGAAGGAACTCGGTGACAGAACAAAACAACATTTCAACGCTTCATCTGTCTTCACAGTGGTGGACATCAGGAACACCTTTTTCTCTGTACCCGTTCATAAAGACAGAAGATCTTGGTTTGGTTTCACATTTCTGGATGGAAGAAGAAGAAGGAAGAAGAAGAAAAAAAAAAAAAAAAAAAAAGATCTGTACCAATGGGCTGCTGTGTGAGCCATGATGATGATCATGTCTCAACAGGAGGGAAGGGGTCAGAGGTCATTTGGATTGAAAACTCCGATAGGAAAGGTGAGCCAAAGTCTGATAATAGGGTGGATTCAGACATTTAGAGTCTGAATAGACCCGAAAGTCAGTGAAGCATTTTAAGACACCTGACCAAGTAGAGGAGATAATAATTCAATCGAAATGACCAAACGGGTAAGAAATGCTGCAGGATGCTGGATGGTGACTTTATTCCTCATCCTGAGTTTGTGTTGTTGTAGTCACCCTGTTGCTTCCTGTTTCAGTGAATCCTGATATCTCAGCTGAAGAACTGACGACTGTCTGCCGTAACATCAAGAAGCCTTCGGAGAACCAAGAGATCCAGCAGCTCCACTTGGACCTCTGACAACGATCCCACATACATGGATGTCATCAGATCTCCACGAGGGGTCAGATGAGTATAAATTTGTAGACCAGATAGCAGCAGGATTTGAGTCCTCTGTTTGGTGCACGTTAAACAAAAATGAACAACATCCACTACAATGTTTAGAAATTAGGAAGCTGGACACAGAACGGGTTCGAGGCTGTATTTGGACAGCTGTCTGCCACGTCTCTTATGACTTT
>CM026214.1:960905-1003405 GCA_014839995.1 Xenentodon cancila | reverse complement strand
TAGGGTCTGGATCCAGACCCGTTGTTCCTCCACTGACCACTAGGGTCTGGATCCAGACCCGTTGTTCCTCTACTGACCACTAGGGTCTGGATCCAGACCCGTTGTTCCTCCACTGACCACTAGGGTCTGGATCCAGATCTGCCGTCCTGGGTCTAGAGTTAATAGTTAATAGAGTTAATATCCTGTGACCTCAATGTTAAAATGTTTACAGCAGAAACAGCAGAAAACATAATTACATATTTACAATTATGTTCATTACTAGACTTCACATCCATGAGATCATTTTCTATCATTTACTTCATCAGGCAAATTTATATCAAACTTCAAATGTGTGTATAATTACAGGTGTGGTGCCCTGAGCGTCAGCTATTACAGTCTATGATGCCAGCACATTGGTGTCATTATTTTAGCATCTGTCTCCTCATCTACCTGTCTGTCCTCATCTACCCGTCTGTCCTCATCTACCTGTCTGTCCTCATCTACCCGTCTGTCCTCATCTACCCATATGTCCTCATCTACCCATCTCTCCTCATCTACCCGTCTGTCCTCATCTACCCGTCTGTCCTCATCTACCCGTCGGTCCTCATCTACCCGTATGTCCTCATCTACCCGTATGTCCTCATCTACCCGTCTGTCCTCATCTACCCGTCTGTCCTCATCTACTCGTATGTCCTCATCTACCCGTCTGTCCTCATCTACTCGTATGTCCTCATCTACCCGTCTGTCCTCATCTACTCGTATGTCCTCATCTACCCGTCTGTCCTCATCTACTCGTATGTCCTCATCTACCCGTCTGTCCTCATCTACTCGTATGTCCTCATCTACCCATCTGTCCTCATCTACCCGTCTGTCCTCATCTACCCGTATGTCCTCATCTACCCGTCTGTCCTCATCTACTCGTATGTCCTCATCTACCCGTCTGTCCTCATCTACCCGTCTGTCCTCATCAGTTTGTGTCCCCTCATCTATCTGTGGTTCCTTATCCATTTTTGTTTGTATCCTCATCCCATGTCTTTTTATTCACTTCTGTCTTCTCATCAGTTTGCGTCCCCTCATATTCCTGTTTCTCCTAAACAACTTCTGGTTCCTAATCCATTTGTGTCTCCACCTCCACCTCTGTCCCCTTATTCACCCTTTTTGTCTTTATCCACCTGTGTTCCCTCATCTACCTGTGGTTCCTTATCCATTTGTGCCTCCTCATCTGCCCGTCACCTGATTTTATTTAATGTTTTTGAAAAAACTGGAATTGCAGTTTAGTTTTTGTTTGAATGTTAAAATTGAGAACTGAATCAGGTGTGTTGAAGATGGGAAGCATCTGAAACATGCAGGACAGTGGACCTCAAGGACTGAAGTTGAAGATCCCTGGCTTAAACAGTTCATGGTCCCATCTCTCTCACCGGTCATACCTCTGTCTCCTGCTGTACATCTGTCTCACCTGTATTTTATTCTTGTCTGACCCATAGGTGATGAGGAGTTTAGCAGTTCAGGTGTATTGTTTCAGTCCTTCAAGAGTCAGCAGTGGTTTGGAGCTTCGGTCCGCTCAGTCAGCAGCAATCTGTTATTGGTGAGACCCCGCCCCCTTCAAGGTGTTTCAACGCCCACTGCGGGTGTCTCAGATCATAACTGCTAGGTGAATAACACCTGAGATTCATCAGGCGTAATGTCTGTGATGTCAGTAATTCTCTCTCTATGACCTTTTACCTGTCAGGCGTGTGCACCACTCTTCCACTGGAATGTTCGAAGAGGAGTGGCGGAGTCAGGGAAAACACCTGTGGGGAACTGCTTCCTACTTGACCACAGGACAGGAAGCTCCACCCCCTTCTCCCCCTGCAGAGCGATGATGGTGGAAGAAGACTACAAGCGCATGAATAACAGTAAGGTGGATGGACAGCTGGACAGGAACAGTTATCTCTCTAAGAGTCTGATTTCTGCTTCTCGTTGTCTAGGAAATGACCAGCGCTACTGTGAGGTTGGTTTCAGCGCTGACATCACCAAGGTGAGGCGTCTCAGTCCTGAGGCTGTGACATCACAGTGCAGCCCGGGTGTGCTAACATTAGCATTTTGTGTTTAGGAAGGCCGGTTGGTACTTGGAGCTCCAGGAAGCTTCTACTTCCAGGGTGAGGGTGCCACCTGCAGGCTGGTCCCTGGAACTGCACCAGATCCACTTCACATTTATTTTATTAGCTCTGTTTTACTCAGTAGCAGAGAGCAGGGAGACGAACAGGAGGTCTGGTGGCAGCGGAACCGTTAACCCACACCTCCAAACCATTTAAGACCGTTACTGCTTACCAGTCGGAGACAGAAGTAGAAAAGTCTCCTGACATCACCACTGCTAATTTCAGGTCAGATCATCTCGGTGGCTGTCAGTGACATCATCAACAGTGGGCAGAGCAGTGACCCAATCCCATATGTAGCAGGAATCCGTCAGTCAGATGAAACGGGAGGGTACGACATTTACCGAGGTAAGAGAAGCTGGAGGAGGGCATTACTCTGTAGCTCACACCTCCTTTTATAAAGGTGACCATCACAGCAGACATTCCTTTCATTTGAAGAATAAACTAGATTTAACAAAGAGTTTCTCCTCTGTAACCAACAGATTATCCATTTATAGTACAATAAGAACATGTCCACTTTAAAATCTAAGATGATTATGAGGTGGTTACTGGAACCACAGATGTTCATATCTGAACTCCTCCAGAGTCACGCTGCCGCCGAGCTGCTGTCATCTCTGCAGTTTTTCCAGAAATTTCCAAAATCAAACAGCAAATGACTGGAGTTCTGTCTGTGTGTCAGGTTACTCTGTGGCCACTGGTCAGCTGACTGGAGACTCCACACCAGGTCAGTCCAGAAGACAATATGATCAAAGTTAAGTATAATATAGTATAATATGGTATGATATGGTATAATATAAACGTATATATTTTAATTGGTTTGTGTTTGCTTGTTATAGATTATGTGGTTGGTATTCCAAATGACAGGAACACAGCAGGAACAGTAAGTTTCTATGGTTCTGACCATGTTCTGCTGTAGATATGAGGTCATTCAATTTGAAACATCTGAGAGATGCGTTTGACTGCAGACCTCTACCATGGGGTCTCTAGTGCAGGGTCTACACTTAGGGCCACCCTCCAGATCTCATGACTGAATCACCTCCCCGGGGAGGTGTCCAGGAGATGTCCTAACCATACCAACCGACTCAGCTGTTTCCTCTGGATGTGGAGGAGCATATGAATACTGTACATATCTGTCTCTCCTCTCTGTTCTTCATCCTCTCTTTCCTATCTCTCTTTTTCTGTTCTACCCGGCTGGTCTTCAGCAGGAGGGTCCCCCGTTATGATCCAGGTCCTGGTCCAGGTTTCTTCCCTCTTAAAGGGGAGTTTTTACCTGCCGTTGTTTATGTAATAATTGCTAGTGGTGCTCCCTCATGATCACCACTATCCATCATCTCCATGGCACCACTGAGATAATTAATTCCTGCTCTGACACGACCAAGTGCTGTGCATCAAGAGGCTGTTTGTTCCGTTATCAAAGGATTATTAATGATTGTCTAAAAAACGTTTTTAATAATTTTAATAATTTATTAATATTAATAAATCAAAACAGGGCACCACCTGAATATCAGAAAGTAATAACTTAACGACCAGTCTCAAGTGAGCTGCTAGTCTGTGTTACATCCTGCGACCAGGGATGGCGCCATAGAGCATTTAAGAAAGAAGGAGTCCGAGCAAAGACCTTAATAAGCGGCAAACATTACAAATATGTAAAAATATCAAGCAAACAACACACACACACAAAGCTCTGTTATTAAAATACATGAGAATTTGTTTACGTTTAAGTGTTATCGTTGACTATCTTCAACTATCGCTGAGTGTCTTCTACCAGGTGAAGATCTATGATGGCAGGAGCAGCGGGTCTCTAAGGCTCCACCACAGCTTCCAGGGAGGACAGGTGATGTCTCTGTATCTGAGAGGAGTTGTCCCAGTCGATGTATCACACCTGAGCATGACACCTGGATGAGGTATTCCTGTGTCTTACAGGTGGCGTCGTACTTTGGACACAGCGTAGCGGTGGCCGACATCAACGGTGACGGGTAAGAGTGCAGATTTCTGTTTCTGTTGTCCGTCAAACATGTATCTGCCTAGCTCGCTTATCAAAGAAGGATCCTGTCCATTTATCCATCCATCCGTCCGTCCGACCATCCGTCCGTCCATCCATCTTCAGCCTGGACGACGTTCTAATTGGGGCGCCTCTCTTCATGGACAGGGTCATGGAGCAGTTGCAGGAGAGAGGACAGGTCTGAATGTTCACCAAAAAGCTGTAGCATGTGTGTTCATGACTCCGCCTCCGATGAATTTAGGACTGTTTTTTGCTGAATTGAAACAATTCTTAAAGAATACATTTGAACGTTCAAAATATATTTTATGGCCTAAAATACAAGACCAAAATACTTATCCGGCCCAGAATACAGATCCAGGTCCAACAGGTCCACATGCAGAATCCATTAATCAAAAATCCAGTTCCAGGTCCAGAATACAGTTTCCGCTCCATGCTTCCTGTCTTTGATTGGGTTTATGTCTATCCAGTAGTGTCCAGAAGCAGTTTCTTCCATGTCTGTTGGTTCCGCTGCCTTAAGTCCAGCTTTGAGGAACCTGACTAGTTACTGATATCTAGGGGGTTAGTAAGGCTGGCCAGGGTGGCCATCGCCTTTATGAATCTTCCACCATTTTAAAAAATATCTAAATGGTTAAGAGAGACAGCTTGGTGGTCAGCACTGTTGCCTCACAACCAGAGGTTTTTGGTTGGATTCTCATAGTCCAAAGACATGTATGCCAGGTCGAGATCACACAAGCCCAGTCTGACAGATCCCTGTGGTCCTGAACAGGAATAAATATGTGTAGATGATAGATGAGAAGTGTTTATTTAGTGTTTGGAGTAAAACTCTGAAAACTAACTGTCCAGGTGCTGTTGTATCTGCAAAGACACGCCTCCTTCTCCTCCCAGCCTGACCAGTCACTGGTTGGCTTCACCTTGTACGGACGATTTGGCTCCACCCTCGCCATGCTGGGGGACCTGGACATGGATGGTTTCCAAGGTAACAAGTTAAACAGCCTCTCTATGTCAGAAAATGTCTATCTGTAGATCAATAATTTGCGAGTGGCCTCATGTCTGCAGATGTCGCTGTTGGGGCCCCCTGGTCAGGGGACAGTGAGCAGGGCCAGGTTTTTATTTACCTGGGCAACATCAATGGGCTCTCTACCATGCCCTCCCAGGTGATTGACAGCCCACTGCCAACCAGGTCAGCATTTGGTTTTGCACTGAGGTCAGGGGCTGACATCGATGGGAATGGATACCCAGGTACGTTGAAGAGTCAGTACTCATCTACAGTAAGAACGATGAGTGATCAGTGGCCAATCACCTGCTGCTGGTCCACAGATCTGCTGGTTGGAGCGTGGGCGGCAGACCGGGCTTTTGTCTACAGGTGAGAGTCTGAAGTTCTGATGACGATGATGATGAGACTTTCTCAGGGTCCCAGAAAGTGTTTTTCAGGACCTGATCCCAGATTTCCATCCGCTCCTGCCTCTAAGACTTCTGCGTCGAGGTTGTATCCACATCCCCCTTGATATAAACAATAACTAATGTTTTTATTACTTTTTATCAGCTTTATTTTTTAGCCCCAAATAACAATCAGTCCAATTAATAAAACAAAAGTAATAATAATAATCAGTAACAATATTTGCTTTGCTAAGGAAACCAACAGATTGCATCCAAACTGTTTTTGGATCCAGTCCCCCCTCCTGAACAAGCACCAGGCCACTGTGGGAAGAAAAAGTCCCCTTTAACAGGAAGAAACCTCTGACAGGACCAGGCTCAGGAAGGACCAGCATCCACCTGGACCGGTTGGAGGCTTAGAGGACAGGAAAAAGGAGTCAACAAGAACAACAGATCAGGAATACCTGCTGGGAAGAAGGAACACCGGTTCATAACAACAGTAAAGTAGATAGAACAATAAAGTTAGAGAGGTGCATCATGAGAGGTCTCCCAGCAGTTCAGGTTTCCTGCTTGGAAAACCTGGAACTATGAGCTCTTTCAGATGTGATGGAGGTTGGTCATTAAGAGCTTTATATGTGAGAAGTTTAGCTTCCATCCATCATCTATACCCGCTTAATCCGTTACCGGGTCACGGTGGTCCGCCGGAGCCTATCCCGACGCATAGTAGGTGAAAGGCAGGGGTCCACCTGGACAGGTCGCCAGTCCGTCAATTAACCTACACTGCATGTTTTTGGACTGTGGGAGGAAGCCGGAGTACCCGGAGGGAACCCACGCAAGCACGGGGAGAACATGCAAACTCCACACAGAAAGACCCACCGGGCCGGGAATTGAACCAGGAACCTTCTTGCTGTGAGGCAACAGTGCTGACCACTAAGCCACCGTGCTGCCAGTTTAACTTCTATTCTGCATTTTTTAGGTTTCCGATAAGGAAAAGAAAAAACTGGAGAATTCTGATGTCTCCTGCTGGTTCTTGTTTATGTTAACAAACTGGAATCTAATCCAGTTCCTGTAACCTCGATAACATGTTGGGATCAAATACAGCAAAAATCAACATATAACACCAACAACATCTGTGGGTTGTTTATTTTATCTGATAAGATAATTCTGTCGTCTAAATTCAAATGTAATACTTACCGATAATGTCATGTGGGGAGGGGCACCCTGCTGCTCCGGAACGTCATTCTTCAGTAATGTTGGTGTTTCAGGTCTCAGGCTGTGATCCGGTCCAGAGTCGCGGTCTCTTTGCTGCCAGACTTCCTGAATCCAAACGTCAAACTGTGCCATCAAGGATCTGCACCTGTTTCCTGGTAACTAGCTGGTTAGCTAATTAACTCATCGCTGAGCTCTGGGAATGTTTTATCAGGTATCCCTGACATTACAGGTGTTGTCTGTCTCCTCAGCTTTGTTGTCCATGTGTGTGTCCATGTGTCTGGTCACATGATTCCACAGGAGACAGGTAATGTCCTCAGGTGACCCTGCGCCACATGCTGTTTACAGCCGCTTTTTTGGTGGCTCATTTTTTTTCCTGTCTGATGATTGGCTGTGGCAGCTCTAGGGGTGGAGCTACAGCTGGACAGCATGAAGCAACCAATGGCAAAACGGACCCTGCTACTGCTGACCAATCAACCACAGGAGCTCACCAAAGTGTTGGTTCAGAAGGAGGTGGGCGTGGCCTGCATCAACTATACCTCCTACTTGAGGGTGAGTACAGGTTCAGAAAGGTTCCTTAGGACCTCAATGTGTGTGCATGATTATGTGCTTGTGTGTAGTCTGAAGAGGAAATCAAGGATAAACTGAGCCCCATCTTCATCACCTCAACCATCACCCTCCTCAACACCACCCAGCACGCACTGCTGCATGGACAGACACTTGCAGCTGTACAGGTGAGAGGAACACACACACAACTGTACATCTCTGTTCAGACTGCTGACCCGCCTCAGACCTAAAAGTATGTGTGTAGACCAGGATCATCCTGGACTGTGGGGATGATGACGTCTGTATTCCTGACCTGAAGCTGAGCGCTGAACCGTGAGTACACATCATCACTGTACAACACCTGTAGGACCTCTGCAGAACATTCAGGAAACATCTGTAGGGTAATTACGGAACATCTGTGACAGAAGATTTCAAACAATCTGAGTTGGACATTAGGTTTCCAGATATCTATTTCCAGCTATTCCAAGTGACTGGTCAAATTTGTGTGATCTCTCTGTGACGGGTGGCGCCTTATGAATGTGTGTTTGTGTGTGTGTGTGTGTGTGTCAGTGTGTTGGACAGTGTGTTTGTCGGTGAGGATCAGACCGTCCTGTTGTCAGTGTTGGCCATGAACGATGGTGAAGGTGCATATGAGAGTGAGCTGCAGGTCCGGATCCCCAAGCACACACACTTCCAGAGCAGTCAGGTGACACACACACTCACACTTCCCCAAACACACACACACAGTTGAAGACTGGGGCACTCAAGTGTGTGTTGTCTTGTACAAGGGCAAGAACCGGCTGGTGTGTGTTCAGAGGAAGGACAACCAGACTGCGGTGGTCATCTGTGAACTTGGAAACCCAATGAGAGGAGGGAAAATGGTGCGAAATGGGGGGTGGGGGGTTGGTGGGACGGGGGTGGGGGGTGGGGGGGGGTCTTATGACTTATGTTGGTTTGGTTAAGAGGGTTCTTAATGATCTGGCAATGCTTCTACAGCTGCAGACAGACCTCCTTTTCAGCGTTGGGCACCTGGAGGAGGTGGAAAGCCACATCAACTTCAGCCTCAGGATCCACAGGTATGGACAGTGATTGTTGACTGATGCCTGTGTTTGCCCACCTGTCCACCTGTCTGTCTGTCCTTCTGTATCTCAGTAAGAACCCGGTGAACTCAAGCAGTAACGAGGTGACAGTGAGGGTCCAGGTGAAGGCTGAAGCCACGCTGGAGATCAGAGGGTACAATCCCACCCATCAGGTCTTTGAGCTGCACCAGCGTCCATTTAGAGACTGAACATGTGATCTTGCCCTGTTGTCTGCAGAAGCTCCGCCCCTCCAGACATCCTGCTGCCCCTCCCAGACTGGCAGTCTGCAGTGCATGCTGGGAGTTTGGAGGAAGTGGGGCTGTTGGTGGAGCATGTGTATGAGGTGAGCTTGGCTGTTTATGATGAACTGCTGCCTCTGATCTACTGATCACTGACAACACTGATGATTTGCAGCTGAGGAATCAGGGACCCAGTTCCGTGAACGCCCGGCTGACGGTGGACTTCCCATTCACCTGGCGACATCACTTCCTCTTCCACATCTTCTCTAAGGCCTCCGAAGAATCCCTGACCTGCCAGAACCTGAATGAGTCCCACATCCACTTTGAGGTGACAAGTCATCTGAACCAACCCATACCTGTCAGTGTTTACCTTTCTGTACCCACCTGTCGCTGCTTACCTGTCTGTCCAGTTGCTTGGTAACCGGTCCCAACAGGCTGCAGTGTCTCCGTTTGTCCAGGAGGAGGAGACAAACACTCAAAGACAAACCGTTTATGTGGTAAAAACCCATCACTTTATATCCCTTCTACCTGTCCACCTGTCAAACATTTGCTTCTTCAAAAGTGGGTGTGTCCTCCACTGCTGCTGTATGAGATTGCATTGCATACATGATTTTTGTTTCTCTATTATAACATGTCACATTCACAGTAAATGTTGATCTGAGTGTGTGTGTGTGTGTGTGTGTGTGTGTGTGTGTGTGTGTGTGTGTGTTTGTGTGTTTTCAGACCTGTAACGACAGTGAGACAGGCTGTGTTAGGTTTGTGTGTGATGTCACAGCATTGGGGTGTGGCTTCAGTGCAGTGGTCAGAATCTCAGCTTGGTTGCAGTTACAAACATTTACACAGGTACATCTCACAGGTACACACAGTCATACTCTCGTGCACACTCAGTCAACTAATGATGTTCTGGAGTGTTTTCCTGCAGATTTCCCAGACGAACTTCCATGTGGTTTCTTCTGCTTCCTATGATGTCATCAATGCTCCATCCAAGGTCCAACTATTGCACCTTGACAGTGGACACACAAAGGTGGGTACACTGGTTGGTACACACAAGTACGAGTACAGGTACACACAGCACTGCTTTGCTCTGGTAATGATGAAAACATTTTATTGGTACAATCACCCACCTTGTTCAGACTAGTTGGGACCAGGGTTAGAGTCGAAGGAACTGCGAGTTCTGAGAGGAACCGCAGATCTGGTCTCTACAGACCCCAGTGATCATGGGAGGAACTGCGGGTCTGGATCTGGACCCTAGTGATCATGAAAGGAACCACAGGTTTGGATTCGGACCCCAATGGTCGTGGGAGGTACTGCAAGTCTGGACTCAGATCCTATTGGCTGTGGTCATGAGAGGAACCGCAGTACTGGTTCCAGACTGTAGTGGTCGTGGTAGGATCCACGAGTCTTGATTCAGACCCTAGTGTTTGTGGGAGGATCCATGGGTCTGGATCCGGACCCTAGTTGTTATGGTTGTGGGAAGAACCGCAGACCTGGATCCGGACTGGTCTGTAAAGGAAATATCTTGACTTCCACATTTAACATTTTAGACTTCTGTAATGAATAAATGTTTACGTCCCAATGTAGGTTACTGTACAAATGTGTGTGTGTGTGTGTGTGTGTGTGTGTGTGTGTGTGTGTGTGTGTGTGTGTGTGTGTGTGTGTGTAGACTCAGCTCAGTGTGGTGTGGCGTCCTGATGAAGAGAGAGGAATTCCTATTGGATATATCTTCCTTTCAATCATCTGTGGATTCCTCCTCCTGTGTTTTCTGTGCTTCATCTTCTGGAAGGTACCATCCATCCACCCATCCATCCATTCATCCATTCATCCACCCACCCACCCACCCATCCATCCACCCATCCATCCATCCATCCATTCATCCACCCACCCATCCATCCATTCATCCATTCATCCATTCATCCATTCATCCATCCATTCATCCATCCATCCATCCATCCATTCATCCATCCATTCATCCATCCATCCATCCATCCATTCATCCATGATAAAAGAAAAGTCCATAATGAGAAAGAAGGAAAAACATTCCAGTGATATGTCCTTGTACAAACAATAAGCAGCTGTTCCATGTGGATGCGCTAGAAGATACTGAAGAGGTCACTGATGTTACTGTGTGTGTGTGTGTGTGTGTGTGTGTGTGTGTGTGTGTGTGTGTGTGTGCAGTTGGGGTTTTTTAGGCGAACTCGACCCCCCACTGATAATGATGAAGATGATGAAGAGCAGCAGCTGGCAGAGCAGAGTCACGTGACTGAATAAAGACATCAACAATGATGGCGGGAGGGAGAGGAGAGGAAGGAAGGAAGGAAGGAAGGAAGGAAGGAAGGAAGGAAGGAAGGAAGGAAGGAAGGAAGGAAGGAAGGAAGGAAGGAAGGAAGGAAGGAAGGAAGGAAGGAAGGAAGGAAGGAAGGAAGGAAGGAAGGAAGGAAGGAAGGAAGGAAGGAAGGCTTTGACAACACTTTATTAGTGGATTATTCTATCTATCCATTGTTATACCTGTTTGATCCTAGTGTTGTTTGTTATTGAAATGTTTAGAAGCTTTGCACTGCAACACATTTATCAATAAAGTTTACTTTGAATCAAAGACCGTTTCTGAAATGAGCTGTTTCAACTGACTTCCTGTAAACTGGAACCTAAACAACTAATAAGAAGAAATGAAGGATCAGATCTGTTCATGAACCTTGCTGGAGCACTGGAGACCCGACCAGATCTGGTCTCTGCTGGACCTCTGCCTCCCCACCACCAACTTCAAGTTTTACAGAACCATGGGTGGTTTCGATGTGGTTTTGTAGAGCAGAAACCACAGACCACTTCTAGGTTTTCTGCTGTCACCTCTGTTACACAACTGTGCCAACACTTTTCACATGAACTGCATCATAATCCTGGGTTGTGGTTCCTTCAGGGTCCTGGGTTGTGGTTCGTTCAGGGTCCTGGGTTGTGGTTCGTTCAGGGTCCTGGGTTGTGGTGTGTTCAGGGTCCTGGGTTGTGGTTAATTCAGGGTCCTGGGTTGTGGTTCATTCAGGGTCCTCGGTTGGTGGAGTATTCATGGTCCTGGGTTGTGGAGTGTTCATGGTCCTGGGTTGTGGAGTGTTCAGGGTCCTGGGTTGTGGTGTGTTCAGTGTCCTGGGTTGTGGTTCCTTCAGGGTCCTGGGTTGTGGTGTGTTCAGGGTCCTGGGTTGTGGTGTGTTCAGGGTCCTGGGTTGTGGTGTGTTCAGGGTCCTGGGTTTGTGGAGTGTTCATGGTCCTGGGTTGTGGAGTGTTCAGGGTCCTGGGTTGTGGTGTGTTCAGGGTCCTGGGTTTGTGGAGTATTCATGGTCCTGGGTTTGTGGAGTGTTCAGGGTCCTGGGTTGTGGTGTGTTCAGTGTCCTGGGTTGTGGTTCCTTCAGGGTCCTGGGTTGTGGTGTGTTCAGGGTCCTGGGTTGTGGTGTGTTCAGGGTCCTGGGTTTGTGGAGTGTTCATGGTCCTGGGTTGTGGAGTGTTCAGGGTCCTGGGTTGTGGTGTGTTCAGGGTCCTGGGTTGTGGAGTGTTCAGTGTCCTGGGTTTGTGGAGTGTTCATGGTCCTGGGTTGTGGTGTGTTCAGTGTCCTGGGTTGTGGTTCCTTCAGGGTCCTGGGTTGTGGTGTGTTCAGGGTCCTGGGTTGTGGTGTGTTCAGGGTCCTGGGTTGTGGTGTGTTCAGGGTCCTGGGTTTGTGGTGTGTTCATGGTCCTGGGTTGTGGTTCATTCAGAGTCCTGGGTTTGTGGTGTGTTCAGGGTCCTGGGTTTGTGGACTGTTCTTGGTCCAGGGTTGTGGTGTGTTCAGGGTTCTGGGTTTGTGGTGTGTTCAGTGTCCTGGGTTGTGGTTCCTTCAGGGTCCTGGGTTGTGGTTCGTTCAGGGTCCTGGGTTGTGGTTCATTCAGTGTCCTGGGTTGTGGTTCATTCAGGGTCCTGGGTTGTGGTGTGTTCAGGGTCCTGGGTTGTGGTGTGTTCAGGGTCCTGGGTTTGTGGAGTGTTCATGGTCCTGGGTTGTGGTTCATTCAGAGTCCTGGGTTTGTGGTGTGTTCAGGGTCCTGGGTTTGTGGACTGTTCTTGGTCCTGGGTTGTGGTGTGTTCAGGGTCCTGGGTTGTGGTTCGTTCAGGGTCCTGGGTTGTGGTGTGTTCAGGGTCCTGGGTTTGTGGAGTATTCATGGTCCTGGGTTGTGGAGTGTTCAGGGTCCTGGGTTGTGGAGTGTTCAGTGTCCTGGGTTTGTGGAGTGTTCATGGTCCTGGGTTGTGGTGTGTTCAGGGTCCTGGGTTGTGGTGTGTTCAGGGTCCTGGGTTTGTGGAGTATTCATGGTCCTGGGTTTGTGGAGTATTCATGGTCCTGGGTTGTGGAGTGTTCAGGGTCCTGGGTTGTGGTGTGTTCAGTGTCCTGGGTTGTGGTTCCTTCAGGGTCCTGGGTTGTGGTGTGTTCAGTGTCCTGGGTTGTGGTTCCTTCAGGGTCCTGGGTTGTGGTGTGTTCAGGGTCCTGGGTTGTGGTGTGTTCAGGGTCCTGGGTTTGTGGAGTGTTCATGGTCCTGGGTTGTGGAGTGTTCAGGGTCCTGGGTTGTGGTGTGTTCAGGGTCCTGGGTTGTGGAGTGTTCAGTGTCCTGGGTTTGTGGAGTGTTCATGGTCCTGGGTTGTGGTGTGTTCAGAGTCCTGGGTTGTGGTGTGTTCAGGGTCCTGGGTTTGTGGAGTATTCATGGTCCTGGGTTTGTGGAGTATTCATGGTCCTGGGTTGTGGAGTGTTCAGGGTCCTGGGTTGTGGTGTGTTCAGTGTCCTGGGTTGTGGTTCCTTCAGGGTCCTGGGTTGTGGTGTGTTCAGGGTCCTGGGTTGTGGTGTGTTCAGGGTCCTGGGTTGTGGTGTGTTCAGGGTCCTGGGTTTGTGGAGTGTTCATGGTCCTGGGTTGTGGTTCATTCAGAGTCCTGGGTTTGTGGTGTGTTCAGGGTCCTGGGTTTGTGGACTGTTCTTGGTCCAGGGTTGTGGTGTGTTCAGGGTTCTGGGTTTGTGGTGTGTTCAGTGACCTGGGTTGTGGTTCCTTCAGGGTCCTGGGTTGTGGTTCATTCAGTGTCCTGGGTTGTGGTTCATTCAGGGTCCTGGGTTGTGGTGTGTTCAGGGTCCTGGGTTGTGGTGTGTTCAGGGTCCTGGGTTTGTGGAGTGTTCATGGTCCTGGGTTGTGGTTCATTCAGAGTCCTGGGTTTGTGGTGTGTTCAGGGTCCTGGGTTTGTGGACTGTTCTTGGTCCTGGGTTGTGGTGTGTTCAGGGTCCTGGGTTGTGGTTCGTTCAGGGTCCTGGGTTGTGGTGTGTTCAGGGTCCTGGGTTTGTGGAGTATTCATGGTCCTGGGTTGTGGAGTGTTCAGGGTCCTGGGTTGTGGAGTGTTCAGTGTCCTGGGTTTGTGGAGTGTTCATGGTCCTGGGTTGTGGTGTGTTCAGGGTCCTGGGTTTGTGGAGTATTCATGGTCCTGGGTTTGTGGAGTATTCATGGTCCTGGGTTGTGGAGTGTTCAGGGTCCTGGGTTGTGGTGTGTTCAGTGTCCTGGGTTGTGGTTCCTTCAGGGTCCTGGGTTGTGGTGTGTTCAGGGTCCTGGGTTGTGGTGTGTTCAGGGTCCTGGGTTGTGGTGTGTTCAGGGTCCTGGGTTTGTGGAGTGTTCATGGTCCTGGGTTGTGGTTCATTCAGAGTCCTGGGTTTGTGGTGTGTTCAGGGTCCTGGGTTTGTGGACTGTTCTTGGTCCTGGGTTGTGGTGTGTTCAGGGTTCTGGGTTTGTGGTGTGTTCAGTGTCCTGGGTTGTGGTTCCTTCAGGGTCCTGGGTTGTGGTGTGTTCAGGGTCCTGGGTTGTGGTTCGTTCAGGGTCCTGGGTTGTGGTTCATTCAGGGTCCTGGGTTGTGGTGTGTTCAGGGTCCTGGGTTGTGGTGTGTTCAGGGTCCTGGGTTTGTGGAGTGTTCATGGTCCTGGGTTGTGGTTCATTCAGAGTCCTGGGTTTGTGGTGTGTTCAGGGTCCTGGGTTTGTGGACTGTTCTTGGTCCTGGGTTGTGGTGTGTTCAGGGTCCTGGGTTGTGGTTCGTTCAGGGTCCTGGGTTGTGGTGTGTTCAGGGTCCTGGGTTGTGGTGTGTTCAGGGTCCTTGGTTTGTGGTGTGTTCATGGTCCTGGGTTGTGGTGTGTTCAGGGTCCTGGGTTGTGGTGTGTTCACGGTCCTGGGTTGTGGTGTGTTCAGGGTCCTGGGTTGTGGTGTGTTCAGGGTCCTGGGTTGTGGTGTGTTCAGGTTCCAGAGCTGTGTTGTCCAGAATGTCAAACTCTTTTCAATTCTTAGTTTTTTGAAGTTTGGAAGAGCAAATCTGAGAAAGAACACAATTCCCTTAAAACGCAACTGTTTTTTTTTAGAAAGCAGTTCAGCATGTAAGATCAACTTACTTCCACCATGTGATAACAATCATAATCTTAAAACACTGTTTACAGTAACAATAATAATAATAAAATAATAATAGTAACATGTAATACCGTTTTTCATGGTCCCCAGTCATCCTTTGAAGATCCGGATCCTTAGCTGGTGCAAAAAACAATCCTTAAACAAAGTGGAGAATATCAGAATTTAAATCCAGACTGATTTTTGTAGAATTTATATGATACGTGTTAATCCTGCCACTTTTACACAATTCAACATCTTTTCCTGAGCAGCATGGTGGCTCAGTGGGTGGCACTGTTCCTGATCAATTCCCGGTGGGAGTCTTTCTGTGTGGAGTTTGCATGTTCTCCCCACGCTTATGTGGGTTCTCTCCGGCTACTCCGGCTTCCTCCTATAGTACAAAAACATGCATGGTAGGTTAATTGGTCATTCTAAATTGCGCGTAGGTGCGGGTTGGAGCTTGTGTGGTAGTTTGTCTCTGTATGTGGCCCTGTGATGGACTGGTGACCTGTCCTGTAATGAGTCGGGATAGGCTCCGGCAGACCCCCGTGACCCGGAGACGGGGTAAGCGGGAATAGATAATGGATGGATGGAACACCTCTTCCTTTCAAAATAAAAGCATACTCTATCCACAATGACTCCTGCAATCTGGATATTGTTCCCGTTCAGCTGCTTAAAGAAGTATTCCCTTCAGTCGGTTCTATTACCTGAAATATTTTTAATTCATTTCTGGCCTCTGGATCTTTTCCACTGCTCAAGAAACTTAATTTGAACACCACTCTCTAAAGCACTTTGAAAAATGTAAAAAGCTTTGGAGAAAATGATTTCTGCATTGTTGATATTATTTAAGATCTGGTTTTAAAATGCTTCACTGCAACCCTGAACACACCACAACCCAGGACTCTTAAATACATTTGTCAGTGAGACAGCCCTTGTTAAGGTGACCAATGACCTTCTGCCGAGTGCAGGTGGAGGTGAATGAAAGTTGGTAGCTGGAATTGTCCAAAAGTTCCTGATATGCTGAAGCATTCAGAGTTCCTTTCACTGGAACTAAGGGGCCAAGTCCAGCTCCTGAAAAACAACCCCACACCATAATCCCCCCTCCACCAAACTTTACACTTGGAACAATGCAGTCAGGGGCAGCACTGTGGCTTAGTGGTTAGCACTGTTGCCTCACAGCAAGAAGGTTCCCGGTTCAATTCCCGGCCCGGTGGGTCTTTCTGTGTGGAGTTTGCATGTTCTCCCCGTGCTTGCGTGGGTTCCCACCGGGTACTCCGGCTTCCTCCCACAGTCCAAAAAACATGCAGTGTAGGTTAATTGATCTTTCTAAATTCTCCCTAGGTGTGGATGTGAGTGTGATTGGTTGTTTGTATGTGGCCCTGGATAGACTGGCGACCTGTTCAGGGTGTACCCCTGCCTTTCGCCTGATATGCGTCGGGATAGGCTCCGACAGACCCCCGTGACCCGGAAACGGATAAAGCGGGTACAGATAATGGATGGATGGAACAATGCAGTCAGACAAGTGCCGTTGTCCTGGCAACCGCCAAACCCAGACTGGTCCATCAGATTGACAGATGGAGAAGCTCCATTCATCACTCCAGAGAAGTGTCTCCACTGCTCCAGAGTCCAGTGACATTACACCACTGCATTCATGACTTTGTGTTGCATTTGGTGATGTTTGTCTTGGATGCAGCTGCACAGCCATGGAAACCCATTCATGAAGCTCTATGACCACTGTTCTGAAGCCCATCTGAAGGCCACATGAAGTTAGGAGGTCTGTAGCGACTGACTCTGCAGAAAGTTGGAGACCACCCTCCATTGGCTTCCCAGAAAACTTAGAATCCAATTCAACATTTTATTACTTGTGTATAAAGTCCTAAATATCCAACCTCCTGGTTGTCTCCAAGACCTAATAGGTTCCTCATGTTCTCCGTTCTTAGAGTGCAGGTTTACTCGTAGTTCCTAGAAGATCCAGATGTAGATCTGGAGGACGGGTCTTCTACTATCAGGAACCATCACTCTGGAACCAACTTCCAGTTTGGGTGAAGGAGGCTGACACCACCTCCACCTTTAAAACCAAACTTCGAACGTTTGTGTTCAGTAAAACATCTAGTTGGTGTAAACTTTAGTGTGTCAGGACCAGTAGTCACAGCTGCAGCTGCAGGACCAGACTGGAGCAGCTGGTCTTCAACACAGCTTCATCTGGATCTGCTGCTGTAGACCTGCTGCAGGGGGACCCCAACATGATCCACTGACCTGCAGTCCCACCTCTGACCACCTCAGTGTCTGCTGTCTACACCTGTTTAGATAGTGGTCTCTGTAGTCCACCAACTAACCAGGTACCAGTCTGATGGACAGAAAACTCTGTTCTGGGAGGCCCTAGGTTGGTCATGGAGACGCCGGGTTGGTCTTAGAGGTTCTTTGTGGGCTTGGAGGTTTTGGATTTGACTCAGAGGTTCCAAGTTGCTCTTAGTCAAAGTCAAAGTCAAGTTTATTGTCAATTCTACTACATGTGAGATACATACAGAGATTCAAAACAACGTTACTTTCAATCCCTCGGTGCTACACAATAAATAATAGGTTCTAGATGTGTCTTTGCAGGTTCTAAGTTGGTTTGGGAGGGTCTACATTAGTGTGGGAGGCTCTAGTTTTCTCTGGGAGTTTCTATGTTTGTGTGGAATGTTTTAGGTTGTGTTACAGGTTCTAGGTTGGTCTGCTTTCAGCTCTGGCAGCTCTTGTTCCAGTTGTCCCATCAGTGGCAACGCCGGCAAGAGTATGTTATCAAAGCTTGACATGTGCTAATCCAAACTAAAAGAGTTAAGTGTGGGTTCGGGTGTTTCAGCCAGCTTCCAGGTCTGCTCCTTCCACCCATTTGTCCATTTGTTTTCATTAATGTGGCTGGTTGGGGCCAGTTCTGAAAAACATGGCACTATGCAGGGATCAAGACGCGTCAGAAGCTGTCTTCAGAAACCTGTGGGTGACATCACAGGCAGCGTGTCTGGGTCTAAACAGTCAATGGTTCAGACACGGCTCTTCAGAAACAAAGCTCTCTGTTTAATGAAGCAACTGAACTTTACTTACCTTTCTGGACATGTTGGGACCTGCAGGGTTCTCATGAGTGAAGCCATCACACATATGAGCGGCTGATTCATCTCTCAGGCATTTCTGGATGATTCAGAATCTCCCAGACTGCAAAGTTAAGGATTAGAAACCTGGAAATCTAGGGCTGAATCCCAGCTGAGTCATTGTTGACAGACGTGATATGAAATTGAGAGCAAAGAGCAACCTGATGTGACAGAAATAGAATCAGGTCAACTGATACTCCTGTTTTAAAACAACATATCTCAAATGAAATGATCTAAAACAACATTCCTGACTAAAATAAGATTATCTAAAACAATAAGATTATCTACAACAATAAGATTATCTACAACAACATGTCTGAAACTGTTTATCTTGCAGGTTTATGTGAATAAATCTGAAAATACTTATTCTTTAACGGAAGCTCATGAGATTAGTAAGCATTCAATTGAGTTTTTTATTTGATATTATGTTGATATTATGTTAAAAAGTTACAATTGTAAATAAAAAAGTAAAAGTTTTTGGATAAAAAAATTATAATTTTGTGGTATGATATTTAGGCGTTAATTCACATGAAGTAACTAAATCAGAGAATTCCTTGTGCAGCTGTCTTTCCAAGAACCAGTCATGTTTGAAATGACGGACTGGTTTGTGTTCGCTGACCGACTGGTTACCCAGCTGACCAGGTAGTTGACTGGGGCATTAGTGTTCAGTTAGATTACAATATAGTTTTAGCTTGCTTTTACATTCGGAAACCAATCCGCCTCAAAAAAGCGATGATTGAAGGAAGGCCCCCAAATACCATTTTCATCAAGTCAGATTACATCTGTTCCTGCTTTTGTGGATCCCTCGTTGTACCTTTCTTATTTTCTGGGTGGGGTTTTCTTGCTTTGTTTTTGGCCACTGTTTAGAGCTTTGCTGGCTCTTGGTCTTTTGTTGACCTTTGTTGGCCGCTGCTTGGCCCAGATTAGATTTGAGTATTTAAAGCAGACGTGGAAAGAAATGCTGGAGAAGCTGAAGCTGAAACATGATTGTGTCTCTGGAGGGTTTAAATGACTTGTGCTGACTTAACCTCTTTTAGCAGGTGAGGATGGCATCTTCATGACAGACTAATTACACGTCTTAATCATCAGGATGATTAATCCGACCACAAACTTGAGGCTCAGTTTAGTTTTTGCTGAAGATGTCATGCCTCAACTAAAATAGAAACAGTTGGAGCCGTGAGTCACCGCAGAGTTGTTTCCTTTTTTACTGATGTTTACTGATGTTCTGTTATACAAAACACGAAACTGTTAGAATTTAATGATGCTTTAATCAAATACAAACAACATAACAAAATAAAATATCCATCCGTCATCCATCTTCTACCAGTTATCTAATATAAATACAGATATTTAGCTAATAATAATCACAATACATCTTTATCTTTATAGGCACCCGTTTAGCACATTTAAGGACACTTTACAGAAAACTATAAGAATAACATCATATGGCGCAACTGGACACCATAGAACAACAACGTAAAAGCAACAGATTAAAACATTAGCAAAATAACAACCAATTAGCACAATTACACTTTAAAAATACAAATGCATAATTACTTTGATTTCCATTTAAATACATTTGTCAGTGTAAATAAATAAATAAATAAATAAATAATAGCTAAATAAATTATTAAATTAATAAATAACTGAAATAAATAAATAAAATACTAGTCTTAAGTCAGAATTGTTGTAAACATGTTGCAAAGATTTTTAAGTAGAAAATATTTGTGGATGTCATGATGCTGGTCTGTTTTGTGGGCATGGCTTCGGTGGTGGCGGTGGGGTGGGGGGCACCATGTGACCCCCCCCACCCCCCCCCCCCCTCCACGTGGGCAGTCACATGGTTCTGGTCCAGAGTGGAGGTCAGTGGGGGTCCACAGCAACCAGGTGTTCTTGCTTTAGTGGGCTCTTGTCCAATTGAAGCAGTCGCGACGATTGTGCAGGGATGATTTTAGGACCCAGAGCAGATCTCTCCTCAGAGCATGCCAGCCACAGGCAGCGCTGTCCTGTAAAACAAAGACCCGCCCCTTAGCTCTGATTGGTCCACACATGTGACTGACACGCTAACGGTGCTGTCATGAAACGAAGGATTATCAAAGAGAAAACTGGCTGAAATGAAAAACACGACGGCTACTTCAGCTGATCTACTGATTTTAATTTACTCTGTGTTTTCATACTTTGTTGGTTCTGTTGACATTTTCTTGACAGATTATTAAAGTCCATCTATCTCTCTATCTTCTATACCCACTTAATCCTGAACAGGGTCACAGGGTTCTGCCGGAGCCTGTCCCGGCTCACTACAGGCGAGAGGCCCGGGTCCATCCGGACAGGTCCAGGCCAGTCCATCACACACATGCTAGCATCCTAAAGCTTGTCAGATGTTTCTTGAGTTTTTAATTTCAGTTAAGACACAAAAGCTGAAAGTGGAGCTAGCGTTGGCTGCTTCCTGCCAGACCGAGTTCATCATTAATAGACAACCTTCATATCTGACATTTAATCTCAAACACGTTTGGAACGTCAGCCGACTGATCAGCGAGGAGTGTGTCCGTGTGTGTCTGCTTACCTGCTGTTGAATAACCGCTGTCACGTTACTGAAATAAGGCGACAAAACGGCCGACGCCTCCGTGTTGTTCAGCTGCAGAGAGAAGCTTGAATGAATCTCTGTGTGCTGGGGTCCAACCCAGTCTGGTGCTGACTCTAAACTGGTTCTGTACTGATTCTGATGCTGTCTCTAGCAATGATTCGTTACACACATTCAGGTTCTGGTACTGGTTCTGTACTCACACAGGGGTTCTCCTCTACCAGACGGTACTGCAGGTTCAGGTAGTTGTCCAGTTTGTGGTCATCCCAAGAGATTCTGTCCTCTCCATTAGGTAACTCATAGTTCTCAAACATCAGCTCCGCCCCCTGCAGTGACCCGTACACCACCAGTGACGTCCAGCGACACTTCAGAGAACCAAACAGAGTTGGACATGAACACTACTGCTCTGTGATTGCCCGTAAGGTTGTGCCAAGGACAGAGGGTTACCTGAGAGACACCACCGGCAGAAGTTGAGAGCGCAGAGTCAGGAATGTGGATCTGGTCTTTGTAGTGCCGGCAGTGGACAGGAAATGGTCTTCCCTGTTGGACAAGGAGCAGATAATGAGGCAAACGCAGCAGAAGAGCTGTTCAGTGTCTGGAAGCTGTTCTAGGACAGTCCAGAGCCTACCAGGTCTTTGAGCAAGTTGTGGATGTTCATGACCATGTTCCCTGGCAGTCTGCAGGTTGGCTTGGAGACCAGCACCACCACCTGGAGGCAGCAGAGCTGGAGGAAGGTGAGCAGGATGGAAGAGGGCTTCATGACTCCGGTCTGGTCCTGGATCCTTGGTCCCAGTCAGGTCTGTGTGAGCTGGCAGGTTCAGGTGATCCCAGGTAACTTGATAGCTGCAAAATAGATTAAAACAACTATCAGCCAATTAGACTCCATCCAAGTGTGAGTCAGGGAACACTTGGGCCACATCCAGACTGCATGTCTGTTCATACCATCAGAGCTCAGATGAAGTTCTGACATGTCAGTTGTTTTTTGTTTTTTTTTTTATGTTTGTCGACAGTTCATAGCGTCAGTTAAGTTCAATGTGGACAGCTGGACCTGCTTCTGAATCTGAACCTGCTTTAACATGAACAACATGGTCAAAAGTACAAAAATAAACTGTCAAAGATAAAACCAGTAACCGTGGTTCCAGAAGGCTCCAGAAGTATATGGACAGACCAGGACTAGAACCTGCAGACATCTGTGCACATGCTTCTGGAACCTGGTTGAGATCTACAAAAGTTCTGGTTCTGTTACCCAGATTGCCCTGAATCAGGAAGTGACATCACAAAGCTGCGTTATGGATTACCGATCAGTCAGATGGAGTCGGGCGAATCGACGGATGACCAGCTGCAGACGACTCTGAGCTCATCGGGAGTCGAGCAAATTTATATGTGGCAATGACGAATTATCGCCAGTTGTTACTCGTAAAAAAAGTTTTCCACGAGCGAATTTTTTAAAGATGGTGGATGGAAATGTTGAGAGCAGAATAGGAAAAATCAGCCGCCGCACGATGAGTTTCAGATGAGACCTGACGAGAACGGAAAGTTACGTTTGAAGACCGGAGTGAGTCAGCAACTTCAGTGATTCCCGAACTCGTCAGGCTATGCTGAAACGAAACCTAACTCATGAGCCAGAACCAGAACCTGGCTGGGCAGCTCTGCCTCCACCGTGACGAGCCACAGTGGCCAACTTCATGCCAGGACTGGCCGAACCAGCTCCGGTCAGAACAAGCCCCAAGTCCATCAGACTCAACCTCAGAACTCAGACGGAGTTATAAGCAGGGAAACTGTTCCAGGTCCTGACTCACAAACCGGACTTGGTCTCCCCAGAAAGAGTTGTTTGTTTGTTTCATCTTATTCTGTCTTGTTTGCTTACCTGATTAAGCCACCAGGGTTCTGAAGGTTCTTGAGGTTGTGGGGTCCTGAGGGTTGTTCAGTTTCTGGAGGGTCTGAAGATAATAGAGGTCTGTAGAGTCCTGGATGAGGTTCTGAAAGCCTTGAAGATTTTGCTGGCTCTGAGGATTCCCAAGTGGAGTTCTAGGATTGTGCAGGCTCTTGGGTCCCTGGTGGAGTTCTGGGGTTGTGCAGGCTCTGAAGGTCCTGTTATCTGTAGATGTGACTGTTCCTCAGGTGCTTGTTGTTGTTCTGAGCATCCATGCCGTCTTGTGGTTTAAATAGTAGAGATGAAAAACCAGAAAATGAAACTGACGTGTAAAAAAACAAAATTCTTTGAAGTTGGAAATTTCCCTTTTCATGTATTTCTGCATAAACCCTTATTGCTAGACTGATCCAGTCCCCTGATGCTGGTCGTAGACCCTCAGAAAACTGCAGAGCTCAGGTCTGGGAGTTTTCTACTAAATCAACCAGAAACAGTTTGGTAATTTTAAACTGTAACAGAAACATAAAAGACTCAGAGACTCAGAGAAAGTAACTGTGTAGAAATCCACGCTAGAACATGTCAGCATTTACTGGACCTAGATTTGGTGCAGTCTGTTGGTTTCCTTAGTGAGGCATTTATTATCACTCTTATTTTATTGGCTTTGTATTAATTGGACTAATTGGAATAAGTTGAACTGGATTCTTGAGGAGCCTCGAGATGACATTGTTGTGATTTGGTGCTATTTACATAAGACTGAACTGAACTGAATTCACAGATTTTTTTCTTTTCTGGAACAGAAAAAAAGTTTTTAGAGGTTTTTGAGGAGTAGGGTTTAGACGTTTGGTTGGACCTGGGCTACTGACTCTCAAAGGCTTGAATCCATGAAATTGGACTTCTGTTTTTTCGGGTCGAGAAGACATTTGTCTTTCCCAGAAACCCAGAGGGAGCTTCAGTGTGTCTTTGCGGATCCAGAAAAAGCTTCTGACAGGGTACGGAGAGAGGAACTGTGGTTCTGTATGAGGAGGTCTAGATCCAGACCCGGACCCTAGTGGTTAGTAGAGGAACCGCAGCTCCAGACTCTAAGTCCGTGTCAGGTAGAGGGACCGCAGGTCTAGATCCGGACCTGAACTAGTACCCTAATGGCCAATAAAGGAACTGCTTGCAAGAACCCTAGTGGTCGGTAGAAGAACCGCAGGTCCGGACCTGGACCCTATTTGTCAGTAGATGAACCACAGGTCTGTATCCAGCCCTATTTGTCAGTAGAAGAACTGCAGGTTTGGATGCAGCACCTAGGTCCAGACCTCCCCCATCTCCATCCACCTCCTGCAGATGTTTTAGGCAGACACAGAGCTGCTCTCAGACTCCCTGAGACATCAGACCTCTCAGCATGTGAGCGTGCGCTCTGGTGCCTCGTTTCTGTTGGACATCCCTGAAACTCCTACAGAAGTCCTCATAACCAGATGAACCATCTCACCTGGCTATGCTTGCCAAACACAGAGATTACTTTTTATTTATCTTTTTAGTTTGTTGTCTTTACTAATCTTTTAGTCTACTGTATATTCAAATATGTCTATAGAACTGCTTCTTCTGACTTTGTTTTTCTAATATTCTGTTTGCACACATGGCACCAAATCAAATTCCAACTGTCAAATGTTTTTTACTGGCAAAAAAGCTTTGATTTTTGATCAAACACAAGAAACTGCATGTCCCTCACCTGGATCTGGGTTAGCAGAGATCAGTTCTGGAGTCAGGTCCAGTGAAGGGGCTCATCACCCACCTACATCATGAAAGTCCTGGAGAGACTTTTATTGGTCCACCTGAATAATCAAACAAGCACCTTCCAGGACTCTGCAGTAATGGGGTTGGAGTTGAAGATGCCATCATACACCAGGTTCAACGAATCTGGACCAAGCAGCAGCGCTGTGAGGATCATGTTCTTTGATTTCTCCAGTGGATTTAACACCACCCAGCCTGCATTACTACATCAGAACCTCCAGAAGACCAGTGCCTCCACAATCACCTGGATTACGGTCTACCTGACAAACAGACTACTGTTTGTGAGACTGAATGGTTGTGTGTCTGACCAGGTGGTCAGCAGGTCAGGAGCACCACAGGGTTCTGTACTCACCACTCCTCTTCACGCTGTCCACCTCACACTTCCAGGACAAGTGGAAGTCCTGTCATCTGATATCAGAAATACTCAGATTACTCTGCATTTGTGGGGTGTATCAGTGATGGACAAGAGACTGAGGACAGAGAACCGGTGGAGCGTTTTGTGGGAAGATGTTGAATATCTTCTATGAGTCTGTTGTGGAGAGTTCATCACATCTGCAGTCATCTGTTTGGGTGCAGCAACAGAACCAGAGATTTATTTAAAGAAACAAACTGAAGGCTGGCTATTGGATGTTCTGATCTTGGATGTTCCGATCTTAAATGATCTGATCTTAGATGTTCTGATCTTGGATGTTCCGATCTTAGATGTTCTGATGTTGGTGTTCTGATCTTAGATGTTCTGATCTTAGATGTTCTGATCTTAAATGATCTGATCTTAGATGTTCTGATGTTGGTGTTCTGATCTTGGATGTTCTGATCTTGGATGTTCCGATGTTGGTGTTTTGATCTTAGATGTTCTGATCTTAGATGTTCTGATCTTAGATGTTCTGGTGTTGGTGTTCTGATCTTAAATGTTCTGATCTTAGATGTTCTGATGTTGGTGTTCTGATCTTAGATGTTCTGATCTTAAATGATCTGATCTTAGATGTTCCGATGTTGGTGTTCTGATCTTAGATGTTCTGATCTTAGATGTTCTGATCTTAGATGTTCTGGTGTTGGTGTTCTGATCTTAGATGTTCTGATCTTAAATGATCTGATCTTAGATGTTCTGATCTTAAATTATCTGATCTTAGATGTTCTGATCTTGGATGTTCCGATGTTGGTGTTCTGATCTTAGATGTTCTGATCTTAGATGTTCTGATCTTAAAAGATCTGATCTTAGATGTTCTGATCTTAAAAGATCTGATCTTAGATGTTCTGGTGTTGGTGTTCTGATCTTAGATGTTCTGGTGTTGGTGTTCTGATATTAGATGTTCTGATCTTAAATTATCTGATCTTAGATGTTCTGGTGTTGGTGTTCTGATCTTAGATGTTCTGATCTTAGATGTTCTGATCTTAGATGTTCTGATCTTAGATGTTCTGATCTTGGGCTTCTAAAAATGGAAGATTTTGTCACATTTCTGCTGTGTTCCATCTTCATTAACTCTGTGCAGATAATATGTTTTCTTAATTTTGCACCTTTACTCAAATCCCACTAATTTTATTTTATAAAGGATCTCTGATTACCTATGAAGGCCACTGATGGAAGGAATCAAAAGAAACCTCTGCTCCATAATCATTTCAGAGTTTCATCTGAGTACATTTGTATTTCCAGCCTTTGCTCCATCAGAAGACCTTCTGACATGCTGACATGATTGTTCCCTTATCACTGGAAGGGCTGGAAACAGTAGTCTGCATAAAGTTTCCTCTCAGAGGTTTGTGGACGTCCTCAGACCTCCATCCTCGATGGAGGTTTCACCTCTGTGTGTTTGTGAATCTAATTAATACTGTTGTCACAGATCAGAACGTCGGTATGGGGTTTCACCGAGAGCCTTCAGTTTAGGTTTACAGCGAAGACGAGTCAACCAAGAAGGGACGGCTGCAGGAAGTGGAGCCCTGCTTCATGTTTACACAGAGCAGCAAGGAGGAAGGAAGCTGCAGCTCGCAGAGACATGTGTGGTCTGCACGTTCTCAGTTTCCACTTCTGCTGAGGACGTGAAGCAGCTGATTCAGAACGATTCTGACTTCAGCGCCAGTTCCAGCAGGGTTACTACAGAAATCAGCGTCGGCTGAGAAACTCAGAGAGTTTGGAACGTGTTCAGATGAAGAAGCTATGAAAACGAAACTCTTCACTGTCCCTCCAACTTTAGATAATTAACCTGGAATTTAATGATGTCAATGCCACAGAAGGCTTTTGAGAAGGTTCCTGCAGTTTTCTGCTTTAAGTTGTGGATCTTCTTTAACTGCCTGGACACATTTCAGTTTCTGTTCTTTGTGCAGTTGGATGTGAACTGATGCTTCTCATTGTTTTCACCATAACTCACCTAGAGTCACGTGACCAAAACCTTCCTTATGTCACCATCCAAGTCAGGTCCCAGAGTCCTCTCCAGTGCCTGTCCCAGTCCAAGTTCCAGAGTCCTACCCAGTCACCATCCAAGTTCAGAGTCCTTCCCAGTCCCTGACCAAGTCCCAGAGTCCTCCCCAATCCCTGACCACGTCCCAGAGTCCTCTGCATTCCACGTCCAATTCCCAAAGTCCTCCCCAATCCCTGACCAAGTCGTAGAGTCCTACCCAGTCCCTGACCAAGTCCCAGAGTCCTCTGCATTCCACGTCCAATTCCCAAAGTCCTCCCCAATCCCTGACCAAGTCGTAGAGTCCTACCCAGTCCCTGACCAAGTCCCAAAGTCCTCCCCAGTCCCTGACCAAGTTGTAGAGTCCTACCCAGTCCCTGACCAAGTCCCAGAGTCCTCTGCATTCCACGTTCAATTCCCAGAGTCATCTCCAGACCCCATCCAAGTCTCAGAGCCCTGCCTAACTCCAGTCCAAGTTTCAGATCCCAGCCGTGTCTCCACCAAAGACCCAGATTTTTATTAGTTTATCAAAATCAATGGTATATTGTTTATTGTTTGTCTGTAGTGTTGCATCACAATAACAAACCAAACACATATTTTGGATCATAAGAGCCTCTGGATTAGTTCTTTTCCTCATTTTACTCTGGAAATTGACTGACAGCTGAGTCAGCTTCGTTTTCACAATCTTCCCTCGCTTTCTGATCACCATGGAGGTGGTAGGAGATGATGCAAGGTTGATGAAACCAAGTCACAGTCATGTTTATTGTCAATTCTGCCACATGTGAGGTACATGCAAAAAATCAAAATTAACTTACTCCCAAACCCTCAGTGCTGCACAATAAATACATTATTCTAAACACAAAGTGCAAATCTAAAATCTAAAAAGAAACAGGTAATAACATGATGCTGGGTTTAAGAAACGGTGGAAGAGCAGGGAGAGTGTTAAGTGTCCTGACAGCCTGGTGGACGAAGCTGTCCTTCAGTCGGCTGGTTCTGGTTCTGGCCCAGTGGGTCCGCAGCCTCCTCCCTGATGGCAGCAGACTGAAGAGGCTGTGTGACGGGTGGGTGGGGTCTCTCACAATGCTGAGGGCTTTGGAGTCAGACGGGTCTGTAAATGTCCTGAAGTGAGGGGAGAGAGACACCAACGATCTTCTCAGCTGCTCTCACGACGCGCTGGAGAGACTTGCGGCAGGTTGCGGTGCAGCTCCGTACCACACGGTGATGCAGCTGGTCAGGTTGCGGTGCAGCTCCGTACCACACGGTGATGCAGCTGGTCAGGTTGCGGTGCAGCTCCGTACCACACGGTGATGCAGCTGGTCAGGATGCTCTCGATGGTGCCTCTGTAGAAGGTTACCTGATGGGGGCGGGGCTCTGGCTCTTTGCAGTGTTTGGAGGAAGTAGAGACGCTGCTGTGCCTTCTTGTAAGTGATGCGGTGTTAACAGTCCAGGAGAGGTCCTCTGAGATGTGGACACCCAGGAACTTGGTGCTGCTCACCCTCTCCACAGTGGCACCGTTGATGGTCAGAGGAGCATGCTGGGTGTGTTGTCTCCTGAAGTCAACAACAATCTCCTTGGTCTTCTCCACGTTCAGGGAGAGATTGTTGTCTGCACCACTCAGCCAGGCGGCTCACTTCGCTCCTGTAGTTTGACTCATCGTTGTTGTTGATGAGACCCACCACAGTCGTGTCGTCTGCAAACTTTATGAAGAGGATATCATATATCAGATATCATATCTGATTTTGGGATCATCAATAACAATCAACAGGAACGTAAGCAAAAACATGTGATCAATATGAGAACAAAAACAGAGTAAAGATGTGTTTTAATCTGAATTTACTTTAGGGTTCTTTAGTCTCAGGCGCATTTCAACAAGTTCACATGCTCACACGCCACATGTGGCATTTCTCACTCTCATTTCTGAGAAACGTTGAATTGAACAGAAATTCCAACGGCCCGTCTTACGAGTCGAAGGCAGACTGCGCTGCTGCTGAGGCTGACAGAGCAGCCAAGCAGTGACCAGCCTGTCGCTCAATCACTAAATAATATTTTGGTGCCGCGTGACGTCTGAGGGACACTTCCCCGCCCCCACCCCCGCCCCATTCCTCCGCGCGTGCGCGAACGTGCATTGCGACTGGCGAGTTGTCCTAGGCGGAAGCGCGGGAAATCGAGCTGGTTCCTCTGGTTGCTCTGTGCAGTCTGTGCTTATGCGAGTGTGACGGTAAGTTCCCCGCCACTTTACCGAGTTTAAAACACGCCGACAGATGTTATATATTCCACTTTAATCCTCTTCGTGGATATCCTTCTGGAGCGTAGAGTCCGTCGTCCCGCGAGCGCTTCAGACTTCAGTCTGCCTCATATCAGGCTCTGCTCTTTCTATAAGCTGAAGAAATTACATTCTCTGTCCCCGACCCTTAATACCGAAAAGTCCTGAAACTTCTCTGGAGTAGTGAGATGAGGATATGCAGGAAAATGTATTTATCTGGCACTGAAACGAATTCCAATGTAGAGATTTGAATTGCTATTTGGTTTTGTCCAGCTGTCATGGACGTGGACATCCTGGAGTTCCAGGTTCCCGTGGAAAACAACAAGACTCTGTTTGTGTGGGACATCCAGCCGACTCTAACCGAGGCTCAGATCTATGTAGGTACACCTGTACCAGGCCTGGCATCAGCGCCTGGTACTGGACCGTGGTTCAGAATGGGTCAGGCATGCTTCAAGTTCTGGTTGAGGATCAGAAGAAGAGAAACCTAAAGACATGTTCATCTGATGAGGCAGACCATCATAATAGTTGGACCAGAATCTGGAGGGTATCCCATAATAGGAATTGTAAAGCCAGGGCCAATGCAGAAGTACATGCAGTTCCTCTGCAGACCTCTAGGGGTGTCAAAACCGGGACAAGTGCTAAAATGTCCAACGTCTGACTGTAAAGATGCACTACAGGCGTACTGGTACAACACTGGTTAATGGTCCTCACGAGAAAATGATATAAAACCATACATTTATAATTATACATTTATAATTATAAATATTGTCACTCAAAACCACACGCCCAATTATAATCGGGGGTGTGGTTTTGAGTGACAGCTGCGGTGCAGCAATATTAATGGGCTGTTCTGGCATTAGCCCTTCCAGGTCTGCCTGGACCCCTCCTGACCAACCCAGACCCTCCCCTCTGTATTTGGTTGGATTGTCCAGTTCAGTCCATTTCATTTTAAATAAGTGTATACTTTGCAGATTCCAAGTTTGTGTTATCCAGATTTATAAAACCAGCATAACTGGGATCCTTCATCAGTCGCTCAAGGACAGGCGTGTTGTCGTCAGGCGCAGCTGTTCGCCGTCTTCTCGTCCTTTGGTCCTCTCTACCTGCTGAAGGTGAATCCCAATGCTCCGCTCCACCTTCCTGGTTTCTCCGCCGTTGTTAAGTTCTACTCTGCCGCTCAGGCCTCAGAGGCTCAGCAACTCACTGATGGACGCCGGCTCTTCCAGGAATCTCCTCTCAAGGTCAGATATCTTCTGCTGATGTAACAGCCCTAAGAAAGATGATTTATGTGACAAAATAAAGATGTTGGATTCTTACCACCTCTGAAAATTCAGGAAAAGCAACCTTGGGTAATGATTCCAATGTAGATTTGTGTTTGGGATCATTTCCTGTCATGTGACCCAGTTTCAGCTCCTTAAAGTATTCGACAAGGATGTTGAAGGGCTTGGAGCTATTGCTGACCCAGACCTACCACCAGTGGTCTTTGGCCTTGGCCAGCAGGATGTAGCGCTCTGTGGGTTTTGTTGAGACCAGTGCCCTGTCCGTCCCTCAAACTTGCCTTCAAGGTCCACCAGAACAGGCCCGGACCTGAAAGAACAGGCCAAGCTTAACTAGTACTAGACAAAGTAAGAGCAGGAGGAGCCTGTTGAGGCCTGGCAGGTCTGGGTAGGACTGGATCAGTAACATGGTGGACAGAAGAGTTGTAAACTGGCTCCTGGAGCACATCTGAGGCTGTTTTTGTCGATTATCAGACCTGTAACACACCTGAAACTCACCTGTGCCTGTTTTCAGGTGAAGCTGAGCTCCAGACAGACGCCTCACTTCCTGTCCAGGAGGAACATGCCTCTGAGCCACGCTCGCTGCCTGGAGCTGGCTAACCACTGCCTGGGGTTCAGTGGCTGGACGTCAAGCATCATCACAGTGAGACACTTCCCTTACCTATACTTCAGGTGAGTGTGCACTGAGGTGACCTGTGTGTCTTCCTCAGATGAAGGAGCTGGACGATGGGGAGCAGGAGGTCCCGAGGAGGCTCAGGTTTGGATGTCTGGTCCAGTTGGAGTTTCCTCATCATGAAAAAAAGACCAGAGGAGCTGCAGTGGTGGAGGACTCCTACACCTGCACAGGTGAGTCGGACACACCTGCACTTGATCTGGAGGTAAAGGAGCTCATCATAACTAGATGGAGATGGTGGTCAGACAGGATTACTGGTGTCACACCTCTCCACCAGCAGAACCAGACTGGTGCTGGTCTGGTCAGCAGGGCCGGGACCTTCAGGTTCACCAGCAGAACCAGGCTGGAGCGGTCTAAACCCGAATGACGATGCGTGAACAGAAACTGGATCCAATTCAATGACGGTTTTGATTTTTATCCTCCCAGTAAGGGTCTGTGTCGGTGAGGGGGTTTGATTTAACAGCATTATCTGCTTTTTATACTCTAGGCTGCACATTTTTTTTAAAATCATGGTTTTTCTTATTTGGCATATATAGATAAGTCATAGGTGCTGTATCATATATGCCCCTCCGAGGTGAATCGGGTGGAGGAGCTGGTAGCTACCCTCTGCGTTATTGTTCTGTCAGATGGCATAGACGTCCGTCTAATCTCAAGTCGCCAAGACAGACCACACCGGCGCCGACATCCTTCTCTGGTGGGTTGTGGAACCTCCCGTCTGGCGTCAACGAAGCCCGCTTCGCTGCTGCTCATACTATTGGCTTAAAACTTCTCCTGGCATTCACAGAAACCTGGATAAAACCTGAAAACACTGCTGCACCAGCTGCTCTATCAGGGCCACTGGGAGGCTCTGGAAGAGTTGCATGCACTTGTCTTCCATCCCACTCGTCTTAGAAGACATGAACATCCACCCTTCTGCGCAGCACCACCACCTGCTGGCTAAAACCTGACCTGCATCACTTCTCTATTGCAAGATGTCTGCAGAAAACAGACCCAGTTTTGGTATATAGACCATGACTAATGTGATGGTTGGTTTCCATGTCAACCTGATCAATTTGATACAGATGATGTAAATGTTCATCTAGTCTGTTTTATTTTCACGGCTGCTCTCTGGACTCTGCTGGACTCTGAAGAAGCTTCTGGGGTCTTCCAGAACCACAGAGTTCTGATCTTTATTTTCTGGTCATCCAGCAGTGACATGACACCTGGGACAAATAGGTAAGACCCAGAAACGGGGAGAGACCTTCTGGTGTCAAGAGCCTTTAGGAGACAAACTGATAACGTGGGGCTTCTAGAAGATGATCTAGCTCTGATGACAGCCCCACTGGCAACAGTTGTAGACCACATGCAGCTTCAGTGCTGCTTCAGAAGAGGGTAGAACTACATCCTGTGGTGGACGAGTGAGCCGTGCAGAAGCACCAGCGACTGTCCAGTCATGTCTCTGAGGTGAACTAAACACCGTCAGTGGTTTTATCTGGATTCTGGCTCAGGACTGCCTCAGCTCAGACCTTCTGTATCCATGTGTTTACTTACAGGTCCAGATGTGGTCTTACAGAGACGGTGTAGCCTGCAGAGGTTGGTGAGAGAGAAAGCTCTAGTCCAGGCCTTCTCCAAGGTGCTGCTCATACTCCTAGGTACTACCACTCTCATAGTACTGCGGCAGTAGTACTAATGCTGTAGTACTACTAGCACAGCACTGCTACTGCTTTCATTTCTCATCGGGTACATTTCTTTAATTCACCGCTTCCTCAACTCCTGAGTAAGACTTTCATCTACAACTAATTCTGAGGTAGAACTCTGACAAAACCCGGACCACCGCCTGGACCGCCACCTGGAGCACTTCGGACCGCCACCTGGAGCACTTCGGACCGCCGCCCGGAGCACTTCGGACCGCCGCCTGGACCGCCACCCGGAGCAGCTCGGACCACCGCCCGGACCACCGCCCGGACCGCCACCCGGAGCAGCTCGGACCACCGCCCGGACCACCGCCCGGACCGCCACCCGGAGCAGCATGGACCGCCGCCCGGACCGCCACCCGGAGCAGCATGGACCGCCGCCCGGACCGCCACCCGGAGCAGCTGGGACCGGCGCCTGGACCGCCACCCGGAGCACTTCGGACCGCCACCCGGAGCACTTCGGACCGCCACCCGGAGCACTTCGGACCCCCGCCCGGAGCACTTCGGACCCCCGCCCGGAGCACTTCGGACCCCCGCCTGGACCGCCGCCCGGAGCAGCATGGACCGCCGCCCGGACCGCCACCCGGAGCAGCTGGGACCGGCGCCTGGACCGCCACCCGGAGCACTTCGGACCGCCACCCGGAGCACTTCGGACCGCCGCCCGGAGCACTTCGGACCCCCGCCCGGAGCACTTCGGACCCCCGCCCGGAGCACTTCGGACCCCCGCCTGGACCGCCGCCCGGAGCACTTCGGACCGCCGCCCGGAGCACTTCGGACCGCCGCCCGGAGCACTTCGGACCGCCGCCCGGAGCACTTCGGACCGCTCATCTGTGATGAGGCCGAAAACATCGGCCTCATCACAGATGCTTGGTAGGACATCAAATCAACGCTGCTGATCAGTGTCTTCTCGGGCTTCACCAGCGGTCTGCCGGCACGTCGGCGTTCAGCCGTCACCTGCCGCTTCAAGGCCGTGCCTCATCCTAACCCACCACAAACAAGTATAATCCAGAACTAACCGGACACCAGCGCCGCTAGACTTGTAACGACGTCTCGCAGTTGTAGTCCACCGGTCCGCCGAGTCTACAGACTGCAGGTCCCGGTGGAGACCCGCTAGTCCGGGTCAGGGTTTCAGTTTCGCCAACATTGGTCAGAGTCGAGGTAAGCTAATGTTAGTCAGCGTCACACGCTAGCCAGAGCGCCTGGCTCCAGCCCAGGTGGGTGGAGCTCAGCTCACCGCCTGCAGCCAGGTCCCTCTCCAGGTTAGTACGTGACGCGAGCGCGCCAAGTTTCCACCAACAGCACAGGTGACATCTCGGGGGTGTGTCCAGCTGAGTGTGAGCAGGTGTGACTGGCTGCGTCTCTGCAGGTGACGGTAAAGTGATGGTGGAGCTGAAGCAGACCTCAGACCAGGTTGAAGATGATGAGGCTGAACAAGTGCTGCAGGTGAGCTCACCTGTTCTCACCTGAGTGGGTGTTTCCAGTGGACTCATGAGTGTGTGTTTCAGGTGAACGAGTTTGTCCTGACGGAGTCTCCTGCTGATGATGAAGACTGGGACCTGACCGTCTCATAGACTCGCACTCGAACCGAAGGATCAGCCGAGCTGTGATTGGCTGATCCTGCGCAGGTGTGTAAGGTGGTCCCATGACCGATGCTGAAGCTTTGAGAACAAACTTACAGAGAACGAACCTGAAGATCCACACCACTTCATTTGGAATCTGAGCCCCTCCCACAGGTTCACGCTTGGGACTTTACCTGCGAGACTCCTCCCACTTGCTAGACTCCTCCCACAGTCTTCATTTTGAAAGAAAGTCTCACGTGTAAATGTTTATACTTCTTAAATTTGTGAAATCATTATTTAGACTCTTATCATCTATTAGTAATTTTTACAGAACCAGATCAGACTGGATCACCGATGATGTTCTAGAAGGAGGTTCTATTTACTCCTGTGTAATCTCCTGCTGGATGTTCTCTCATCAGCCCTTCATTTGAATTTTTAAAGAAACTTAAAGAATGTCATTAAATCAAGTTCTGACTTTTCTTTGCTCTCATTTGATCATTAAAAATGTAACTTTTTGATTAACCTGTGATCAAAGCAACGCTGTAGCAGCATGACTTGTGGCCACATGGGGGCAGCAGAGCTCCGGCACCTTCATGGTTCTCCAGAGGAGTGGTGACTGCCACTGTTACGCTCTTTATTACCAGTGTTTTAATGTTGTTTTTGTTGCTGCTATTTTTTCAGAATTGTTGTCATTTTTTAACTTTAGACACTTGGGGAATGTTTATTGGTACTTATGTTATTAAACACATGAAGGGAAATTGATTAATTGATTAATATTAATACATGGACTATGTAAGAGTATAAAGTCAACACTATCATGATATAATTTGTTTGGAAGAAAACTTTATAGATGTTTGGATAAAAAACACAAGCTAGATATATGCATTTAAATGTGTGTCTAGAACAGACCGTGACCGTCAACAGTCACCACACTGCTCCGTTTGCACTCTGCTCTCGTGTCTCTGGCCTTTCCTGTCTCTCATCAGTGATTTGAAGCAGGGTTTAACCTAAAGTTTGTTTAATCAGTTTGGCAAAGAGGACAGGTGGGTGACACGCTCGCTTTCACACAGACCTACGCACAACAAACTAACCACCGCTGCAAGATTGCGATGCATAAATACAGCGAAAATGGTGTCTCCTCCCATGAATAACTAAATGAGTTGAAATATGTGATAAACTTTCTCATTTTGTGCAACTAACAATGACAAGTGTATTTGAGGTTGATGTATGAGAGGCAAGACATTTTTTTTGGTGGTATTTTCTCTGGTGTAAGTAGTGAAAGTATATTGATTATGAGTGTGAGCCAATAAAGAAAGAAATGTCTGACATCAAAGAAGAGTTTATGCACGTAAGTGGACTTTTGCAGCCGCACCAGGAGGTTCGGGATGCTGGAGTCAATTTTCAATTCAATTTTGTTTATACAGCGTCTGTTTCAACACATGTCAATAAGATCTTTCCAGAGACCAGAACACGACCCCCGATCAATTATTACATAAATGACAAAAAAAACTCTTTAAGAGAGAAGAAACCTGAATCATGAGGGGGGACCCTCCTGCTGAAGACCAGCTGGGAAGAGCAGGAAGTAGAGAGCAGAAGACTCGTCCTCCAGATCTACATCTGGATCTTCTAGGAACTACGAGGAACCTGCACTCTGAGAACTGAGAACTCTGTTAGGAACATGAGGAACCATCAGGTCTTGGAGAAAACCAGGAGTTTGGACGTTTAGGACTTTATACACAAGTAATAAAATGTTGAACTGGATTCTGAGTTTTCCGGGGAGCCAATGGAGGGAAGCTAAAACTGGAGAGACGTGGTCTCTCTTGTTGATTCCTGTCAGCACTCGCGCTGCTGCATTTTGGATCAGCTGGAGGATCTTCAGAGAATTACTTGGACATCCAGCCAACAACACGTTACAGTAATCTAGTCTAGAAGATACGAACGCATGAATTAGTTTTCCAGCATCACTCTGGGAGAGGATGCTCCTGATCTTTGTGATATTACAGAGGTGGAAAAACGCAGTTTTAAAAACCTGATTAATTTGCTGTTTAAATGACAAATCCTGATCGAATATAACGCCAAGGTTTCTCACAGTTTTACTGGAGGCCATCACAACACCATCTAATCCCTTCTTAAGCTGTTTGGACCACAAACAACAACCTCTGTTTTATCAGAATTTAGGAGAAAACATTAGTGGACATCCAGTCCTTGATGTCCTGAAGACACCTGAAGTTTGTCTAATGGTTCTGTTTCATCTTCATAGACAGATACAGCTGCGTATCATCAGCATAACAATGAACATTAATGCCGTGGTTCCGGATAAAACTTCCCAAGGGCTGCATGTATAAACTGAACAGGATTGGCCCTAGCACTGAACCCTGCGGGACACCATAGCAGACCCTCGTCTGTACTGAAGAAACCTCATGAACATGAACAAACTGGAATCTATCAGACCGATATGATTTAAACCAATCTAGAGCTGTCCCTTTAATCCCAACAACATACTCTAGTCTCTGCAGTAGAATGCTGTGATCTATGGTATCAAAAGCAGCGCTGAGGTCCAGCAGAACCAGTATGGACACTAATCCATTATCTGAGGTCCAGCAGGACCAGTATGGACACTAATCCATTATCTGAGGTCCAGCAGAACCAGTGTGGACACTAATCCATTATCTGAGGTCCAGCAGAACCAGTATGGACACTAATCCATCATCTGAGGTCCAGCAGAACCAGTATGGACACTAACCCATTATCTGAGGTCCAGCAGAACCAGCGTGGACACTAATCCATTATCTGAGGTCCAGCAGAACCAGTATGGACACTAATCCATCATCTGAGGTCCAGCAGAACCAGTATGGACACGAATCCATCATCTGAGGTCCAGCAGAACCAGTATGGCGACTAATCCATCATCTGAGGTCCAGCAGAACCAGTACGGACACTAATCCATTATCTGAGGTCCAGCAGAACCATCTGAGGCCATAAGAAGGTCATTCGTGACTCGTTAGAATCTCCAATTACATCATTTACTTCTACATTTTTATTGGCAGGCGATAGTCCTCGAGAAGCAGCAGAGAAGCGTGTAAGACTGCAGCTCTGCACCCCGGCCTGGACCCTGGATTGTCAGGGGGAGGATCTAATAATATCAGCCAGATTTCTAGAGATAAGAGCTGCACCATCCCGGGTGGGATGAATGCCGTCTCTTCTAAGCAGACCAGGCTTTCCCCAAAACGTCTTCCAGTTGTCAATAAAGGCCACGTCGTTTTCTGAACACCCCCGAGACAGAATGTCATGAATATGACTTCATAGTAGTATATGTACATATGTATGAACATCTGTATACGTCTATACACAGATAGTCCAGATATATATTGTATATTTTAAAAATATGTAAATATGTATCTATCTTCTTTCTCGAGGATGAATATCGTGTGTTCTTCCTGTTGTGTAACGACATTGTGCTAAATTATCACGTATCAGCACTATGTACTTCACCAATACAAGTACACACAAGAACGCATGTTGACAGCTCCGTGGAAACAGCTGAGAACGCCGTATTTTTTATTTGGTACCTCTCTCCTGCCCTGTCCCTAAATCTCAGCTGTGACCCCTCCTGGCCCGCCCCCATGTCAGGTTTTCTTTCATGAAGGAGTGGTTCTTCCTGCTCTCTGAGGTCCAGACCCTGCTCCTTCTGCAGTCCTGATGGACCTTAGGGAGCTGATAAGGAGACCAGAGCTGCAGACTAACACACTTTAATTACATTTTCAGATAAGCAAGCTCTAAGAGATAAAACGTTTCTGCTTCTGAATTTGGACCCAAACCTGAAATAACCACATTAAACTCAACTCTTTCTTTTTTTTGACATTCAGAGACAGACATTTGTATCCATCATATTTATCTCATGTGCATATATCTATATATCTTACATCTGTTGTCAGCCCCAGATGTGAGACAACTTTTTAAAAATTGTTTATCTGAAAAAACGAAAAGGAAAAACCAACAAAACGAAAAATAAAAACCAACCTGTGTATAAGGAGGGAGCGATCATTTCCACACAGCACAGTTACTGATCTGTGAAAATAAAATCAGGTCTTTGGGGTGTGACATACTCGAGCCAGTTGTCCCAGTGTGAAGCCTTTTTCTCCAGTTTGTAATTAACAAAGGTTCTTATTGTCTCCTTTTAAAAATTTCCATTGTAATGTCCATCATGTAACTAGGTCGTTACTAGTCTAACTGGGTTGTTACTATTTTTACTGTTCTAACTGGATGATTATTAGTTTAAATGGGTCGTTACAAGTTTTACTGGTCTAACTAAATCATTACTAGTCTAACTGGGTTGTTACTATTTTTACTGTTCTAACTGGATGATTATTTGTTTAAATGGGTCGTTACTAGTTTTACTGGTCTAACTAAATCATTACTAGTCTAACTGGGTTGTTACTATTTTTACTGTACTAACTGGATCATTACTAGTCTAACTAGGTCGTTACTAGTTTTACTGTTCTAACTGGATAATAATTAGTTTAAATGGGTCGTTACTAGTTTTACTGTTCTAACTAGATCATTACTAGTCTAACTGGGTTGTTACTATTTTTACTGTACTAACTGGATCATTATTAGTTTAAATGGGTCGTTACTAGTTTTACTGTTCTAACTAGATCATTACTAGTCTAACTGGGTTGTTACTATTTTTACTGTACTAACTGGATCATTACTAGTCTAACTGGGTTGTTACTATTTTTACTGTACTAACTGGATCATTACTAGTCTAACTAGGTCGTTACTAGTTTTACTGTTCTAACTGGATCATTATTAGTTTAAATGGGTCGTTACTAGTTTTACTGTTCTAACTAGATCATTACTAGTCTAACTGGGTTGTTACTATTTTTACTGTACTAACTGGATCATTACTAGTCTAACTGGGTTGTTACTAGTTTTACTGTTCTAACTGGATGATTATTAGTTAAAATGGGTCGTTACTAGTTTTACTGGTCTAACTAGATCATTACTAGTCTAACTGGGTCGTTACTATTTTTACTGTACTAACTGGATCATTACTAGTCTAACTAGGTCGTTACTAGTTTTACTGTTGTAACTGGATCATTATTTGTTTAAATGGGTCGTTACTAGTTTTACTGGTCTAACTAAATCATTACTAGTCTAACTGGGTTGTTACTATTTTTACTGTACTAACTGGATCATTACTAGTCTAACTAGGTCGTTACTAGTTTTACTGTTCTAACTGGATAATAATTAGTTTAAATGGGTCGTTACTAGTTTTACTGTTCTAACTAGATCATTACTAGTCTAACTGGGTCGTTACTAGTTTTACTGTTCTAACTGGATAATAATTAGTTTAAATGGGTCGTTACTAGTTTTACTGGTCTAACTAAATCATTACTAGTCTAACTGGGTTGTTACTATTTTTACTGTACTAACTGGATCATTACTAGTTTAACTAGGTCGTTACTAGTTTTACTGTTGTAACTGGATCATTATTTGTTTAAATGGGTCGTTACTAGTTTTACTGGTCTAACTAAATCATTACTAGTCTAACTGGGTTGTTACTATTTTTACTGTACTAACTGGATCATTACTAGTCTAACTAGGTCGTTACTAGTTTTACTGTTCTAACTGGTTCATTATTAGTTTAAATGGGTCGTTACTAGTTTTACTGTTCTAACTAGATCATTACTAGTCTAACTGGGTTGTTACTAGTTTTACTGTTCTAACTGGATCATTATTAGTTTAAATGGGTCGTTACTAGTTTTACTGTTCTAACTATATCATTACTAGTCTAACTGGGTTGTTACTATTTTTACTGTACTAACTGGATCATTACTAGTCTACCTGGGTTGTTACTAGTTTTACTGTTCTAACTGGATGATTATTAGTTGAAATGGGTCGTTACTAGTTTTACTGGTCTAACTAGATCATTACTAGTCTAACTGGGTCGTTACTATTTTTACTGTACTAACTGGATCATTACTAGTCTAACTAGGTCGTTACTAGTTTTACTGTTGTAACTGGATCATTATTTGTTTAAATGGGTCGTTACTAGTTTTACTGGTCTAACTAAATCATTACTAGTCGAACTGGGTTGTTACTATTTTTACTGTACTAACTGGATCATTACTAGTCTAACTAGGTCGTTACTAGTTTTACTGTTCTAACTGGATCATTATTAGTTTAAATGGGTCGTTACTAGTTTTACTGTTCTAACTAGATCATTACTAGTCTAACTGGGTTGTTACTATTTTTACTGTACTAACTGGATCATTACTAGTCTAACTAGGTCGTTACTAGTTTTAATGTTCTAACTGGATCATTTTTAGTTTAAATGGGTCGTTACTAGTTTTACTGGTCTAACTAGATCATTACTAGTCTAACTGGGTCGTTACTAATCTAACTGGATCATTACTAGTCTAACTGGGTCGTTACCAGTCTAACTGGATGATTACTAGTCTAACTGGATCATTACTAGTCTAACTGGGGCATTACTAGTTTTACTGATCTAACTAGATCATTACTAGTCTAACTGGATCATTACTAGTTTTGCTGTTCTAACTGGATCATTATTAGTTTAAATTGGTCGTTACTAGTTTTACTGGTCTAACTAGATCATTACTAGTCTAACTGGGTCGTTACTAGTATAACTGGATCATTACTAGTCTAACTGGGTTGTTACTAGTTTTACTGTTCTAACTAGATCATTACTAGTCTAACTGCGTCGTTACTAGTCTAACTGGATCATTACTAGTTTAACTGGGTCGTTACTAGTATAACTAGATCATTACTAGTCTTACTGGATCATTACTAGTCTAACTGGGTCGTTACTAGTCTAACTGGGTCGTTACTGTTCTAACTCGATCATTACTAGTCTAACTGGGTCGTTACTAGTCTACCTGGGTCGTTACTAGTTTTACTGGATCATTACTAGTGTAACTAGGTCGTTACTAGTTTTACTGTTCTAACTGGATCATTATTAGTTTAAATTGGTCGTTACTAGTTTTACTGGTCTAACTAGATCATTACTAGTCTAACTGGGTCGTTACTAGTATAACTGGATCATTACTAGTCTAACTGGGTTGTTACTAGTTTTACTGTTCTAACTAGATCATTACTAGTCTAACTGCGTCGTTACTAGTCTAACTGGATCATTACTAGTTTAACTGGGTCGTTACTAGTATAACTAGATCATTACTAGTCTTACTGGATCATTACTAGTCTAACTGGGTCGTTACTAGTCTAACTGGGTCGTTACTGTTCTAACTAGATCATTATTAGTCTAACTGGGTTGTGCATGTTTACTGAAGTCTTCCATGTATCAGCCACTGAATCTAGATGACGTCGGATCTTTTCTCAGGTCAGGTTTTATATACATATATATATATACATATATATATATATATATATATATATATATATATATATATATATATATATATATATATATATATATATATATATACACTATTGTTTATAGTATTGTATTGTATTGTATTTTATTTTATTTTTTGCTTTTTTTGTCTGTTATTGTATTTTAGCTGTGCTAACACACAAATTTCCTTTTGTGGGATTAATAATAATATCTATCTTTTATTTTCTTATCTTATCTTTGGTATGACCCTCCCTGACAGGTGTGTTCCTGTCACAGGGGTTCAGGCCTGAATTCACCTGCAGCCTTTTGTCAACGTTTGTAACCATCTGATTGGCTGTTGTTGTAGATGACAAAACAGCATCAGATAACCTGTGTGCTTGTTTTCTTATCTATATGTCCTTGTGGGAACCGTGTGCTCTTCATTATCACAGTAAAACTGCTTACAAAACATGCAGCAGACTTTAAATAGGAGCTGAATGCAAAAAATAATTTACATCCCATATTGCAAAGGTATTGGCCAACACGTGAAATGTTAGTAAAACAGAATTTATGTAGATTCTGCTGTATATAGTTTAACATTAATTATAATACAAAATTATAATATTTGGAATGAAACGCACTGTATGATTATAAGGTTTACATAGTCGTCTTGGTAGTACACCAACTACTTAGATTTTGATTTCCACCAGATGTGGTTCTGGGCCTCACCCCGGCACACACAGACTTCTTTAGTTTCTTTTTTTAATGAAATTAGAATGTGAACGATGACATTTCATTTTCTGATTCATGCTGAGAAACATTTTCTGAAACCATCTGCTTCTAAGCTAACATGCTACCTACTTCTAAGGTGTTTTTGAGCTAACAGGTTAGCCGCTGCTAACACGTTAACCGCTGCTAACACGTTAGCCGCTGCTAACACGTTAACCGCTGCTAACACGTTAACCGCTGCTAACACGTTAACCGCTGCTAACACG